>CAUYQS010127067.1:0-36268 GCA_963574585.1 Otolemur crassicaudatus
ACATAATAACCAAGAAAGTTACATGAAGGCTATGTTAACCAGTTTGATGGAAGTGTCTTGGATTATGTATGAAAACACCACACTGTACCCCCAAAGTGCATCAATGTACACAGTTACCATTCAATAAAAAAAAAAAAAAAAGAAAAAAAAAGAGATACTGCTTAGAATAATCAATCTGTTGATATGAAATATTCATTTATCAGATTCAAAATGAATGCAAATCCTTTTGTATTGTTCCCTGAAATATTCATGATGAGTTCTTTTATATAGTGTCCTGTCTATATTTTCTACTCTAATTCACTGTATTTATTTCTTTTTCTTTATGTTTGAATGATTGTTTTTCAGTCTCTGTTTTCTCTGTTGCCACTGTGCTTTGTGTGATGTCTCTTGTTTTTTGTTTTTCTTATTACTTATTCTTTATTTATAAATATTTCCTCTTTTCAAAGAAATTTCTCAGAGTCCATTTTACATTTCACAGTTGTCTAGTCACCAAGTTGCACTTTCTCTGTAACCACAGTACACGTGAAGTTCTGTGTGTCTCTGCTTGGTTTTACTTCATAAATCTGATTTCTTACGTTTTCTTAAAATTCATATTAGAGCTAGGTTACCACTTTATCATTATTAGAACTATTTTAGGAGAGATGTTATCATTCTTGGGCATACCCTACTGATCATTTTAATATTTTATCAAAGTCTATTTCTATGGATCTTGGGGTATTCTTTTATAACATTTGTGTTGGAATGAATTGATTTTCTTGACTAATCACAGGAGGGAGGTTCCTGTGAACTGTAGAAAGGGAGTCGCTTTTAAGCTTCCCAATTTAAGGTCTCCTTCCACTGATTTTACAGGTGGTTAATTTTCTTATTTCTTACCACACTGCCTGGGATTCCCAGAACGAAATCTATTTTCTGTAGACTTCTACAGATGGCCTGCATTTACTTGAATTTCTTTACAGTCCACTCCTTACAAAATACCCTCCTTTCCTTGAAATGTGAATCACTTTTAGAAAAGATGTGTTTTACACAGATTTTTCAGTCACCTTTGGGTATTCCCATAGATGTTTTTGTTTTTATTTCTTCTCAATTCACAGTGATAATATTAAACTTACTGTAGGTTTTTTTTCCTGGTAGTGGATATGTGCTAGAGATTTCTGAAACACACAACCACACTAGCTCAGCCTTTGGGCCACATTTGTAATAGACTAGAACTTCACTGGGTTTTGTTTCTCCTCATGTTGCTGAGAATGTATTTTTCATCATTTTATTGTTGTTGTTATCATTGTTGATGGTCTGGTTGTTTTTCTCAATAAGAAGTGAAAATTTTTTAAATTAAATTTCTGCTTTATTCTAAAAAAATGAACATTACTCTTAAATAATTCAGTTAAATATACATATAATATTTGATATATGCTTTTACTTAGTTTCAATTTTCATTCAGAAGAAAACTTGATATATCCTTTACACTGCAGTGGTCTAGATAAAAATGAACCCAAAGGTCAGATATAGACAAATCCTAATTATTCTCAGCAGACAAAAATAAAAATTTTAATAAAAATTTAAAAAATTAAAAAATTAAGAAAGTGCCAGGAAGGCTATGTTAACCAGTTTGATGAAAACACTTCAAATTGTATATAAAACCAGCACATTGTACCTCACAATTGCATTAATGTACACAGCTATGATTTAATAAAAAAATTAAAAAATGTATACAGTAACAAAACTTAACTAAATTAATTTTAAGTTAAATTTTAATTTTAATGAAAATTCAAATAAATTCTGTGTCCATAATTAACTTTTTTCCAAGTTTGAGTCATTCTAGTAGCTTAGAAAATGCTTCAGCTTTCCCAAACTTTACATTATTTGGAAAAGAATAGCTTTAGTATTCATAGTATCTTTAGAGGCAGTCAGATATAACCTATTACATTATTTGGTGACATTAGAATTAAATAATAGATATAATTATATATATGGCTTACACTATGCGATTATGTATATTAGTCATAAGTATTATATACGAAACTTTGCAAAAACAGTCCTATAATCATACTACATCCTGCTTATTTTCTCCTATATAATTTTAGCAGTAAGACTATTGCTCAAAATTATATGTTTTTTCCCTACAATATTTTAAACACCTTTACTGCCTTCCGAGACTATAAAAATGCTACTAATAATCTAATGTTATTCTGACGTATACAAAATGCAGAATGGGATGTTTAAATTAGCAATAGCATAAATTCTATTGTGTTACTTGTCTCAGATCAGATAATAATTATTAGCCTTTAAGTATATGTTAAAACTAAGAGAATTTCCAGCAAAAAGTCTTCATAATCTTCATGGGAACCGTCTATTCATGTGGGGAGAAGCTTTAAGAAGAATAAGGTGAAACCCATGAACATTGAGATCACCTGATTGGAGGCGTAATTCAAAGGAGGAAAAAAAATTATCACAGTCCAAATATTAAGCTGCAAAGAACACTTTCCTTATAAGCCCATGAAGAGTAATGTCCATTTGTCTCCGTCAAGCCTAACGACTGGTATTGTGAGACATGGCCCCTTCCACTAGACCTTGCCACGTGTTTGGGGTGTAGCCATCCCTTAAGACATTGTGTGTTTGTTTCCAGACCAACACAATAAAACAAATACCACAATACAATAAATCACACATTGTTTTTGGTTTCCCACTACCTATAAAATATATATTTACACTATGTGATAGACTGCTGTGCTATAATGCACTTAGCATTTTTTATACTTAATAAAAAAAAAGAAACCATACCTCCTTTAATTTTAAAAATACCCTACTACTACTCTGGAGGCTGAGGCAAGAGAATTGCTTAAGCCCAAGAATTTGAGGTTGCTGTGAGCTGTGACACTACAGTACTCTACAGAGGGTGACATAGTCGACTCTGTCTCAAAAAAAAAAAAAAAAAAAAAAAACCTTACTACTAAAAAATGTCAACAATCAGCTGAGCCTCCAGCATGTCATAATCTTTTTACTGGTGGAGAGTCTTGATGGTTGTTGACTGAACAGGGTGGTTTTTGCCAGAGATTCTATTGTCTGTGGTTATTCCTTGAAATAAATCAATGGAGTTTGATTGGATTTTCCTTTTACTAAAGATTTCTCTGTAGTATGTGATGCTGTTTGGTAGCATTTTACCTGCAGTAGAAATTCTCTCAGAATTACAGTCACTCCTGTCAAACCCTGCCACGGTTTTATCAACGAAATTTGTGTAATGTTCTGAATCCTTTGTTGTCACTTCGAAAGCGTTCACAGCATCTTCACCAAACTTCATCTTGGGAAACCACTTGCTTTGAAAATGTGCGAGAAGTGCTCTTCACCTGTGCAAGTTTTATCACAATACTGGCGCAATTCCGTCACATCTTCAGGCTCCACTTCAAATTCTCCTTCCCTCCTTCTCTCTCGTTCTGGCATCAGGCATTTCCACCTCATCTGCAGTGATTTCCTCCACTCACGGCTTGAGTATCTCAAAGTCAGTCTCCTGTGAAAATTCAACTTCACTTCTTCCAAACTCCTGCTAATGTCGCTATTTTGACCTCCTCCCATAAATTATGAATGTTCTCAATGATAAAAAGAATTGTGAAATCTTTGAGAAAGTCCACAATTTATTTTTCTCAGAGATCTATCAGAGGAATCACTATTGATGGCACCTATATCCTTGTGGAATGTGGCTTTTAAACAAATAAAACTTGAAAAGCAAAGCCAGTCATTAATCCATGGGATGCTGTGATGGGAGGTAGGAAACCCACACTTACCTCATCATCATCTCCATCAGAGCTACGGTCTCACAGATATATTGTCAACCAGTATATCTCAAAAGAAATCTTTGATTTCTGATCAGTAGCTCTCAACAGTGAGTTTCAAACATTCAATACACTATGCTGTAAACAGATGCTGTGTCTTGCTGGCTTTATTCTTCTATTTATAGATCCTACGCAAAGTAGACATAGTACAATTCTTTAGGGGTTTCCAGAAGGAGACACAGACATTGGCTTCAACTTAACATCATCACTGCATTAGCCTTCACAAGAGACTCAGCCTTGCTCTTGAAGCTTTGAATCCAGGTATTAGCTTGTCCTCTTTAGCTCTTAAGCCTTAGACGGCATCTTCTTCTAATAGAAGGCTGTTTTATCTACACTGGAAATCAGTTATTCAAAGTATCCGTCTTCATGACAGATCATAGCTGGATCTTCTGGATAACTTGCCTTAGTGGTTTCTGAAATTATATCCCCATAATATGTGAGTGATTTTTAGAACAATGTAACTTACCATTATTCTGTTCTGAGAATCATCTGTCCACTGTGATTGCACAAGGTGTATAAAACCCACAAATTACTCAAGGGCCTTGTGTGTGCCTCACATATCAAATAACTAGTCTCCACATAATATTCAGATATGTCCCATGTGTCCATTGGCCACATCAACTTTGTAGTGAAGTATTTCTACCATCACACTCTTTACCCGCCATCAGACTAAAACCACAGCTTCTATTTTTTATTTTCTTTGGAGCTGTCTGGAGAGTGGAGGTGTATGGTAGACATGTGCGTGTGTACAGGCCTCTCCAAAGCCTGCCATCTCTGACATAATCAGGCCAGCAGGAATTGTATCAGGGTGGTGATTATTCCATTTTTGTTTCACCTTTCCTATTTCTTTGGCAAAAGTTGTACTTGTCCCTATTTTCGAGTTCACTGGGTGGGAAACGATTTGAGTTTTTAGTTCAGAAAGCACGAAATTGTTACCAGATTGCCTCCACTGTGAACTTCAGTAACATTTTTTAAGAATATCTACAATTTTCTGCTACCGTATATGTTTCTAGAATAGTTTGGAGAAAATGGAATGATTTATAATATGATTACATGTCAGTTATGTTTTGATTGTAAGGAAACTTTTAAAACAATGGCAGCTCAGAAGAGAGTATTTTAGATAACCAAGTGTTTGGATTATAAAAGATCTCAGAAACTATAGGTGAATTCATCCATAGGTTAAGTTTCCTAATAAACTAGTGATAGGATTATGAAAAAAAAAAAAAAGCCTGGTCTTGTCACTTTAATTCAGTTTCCTAATTATACAATCTGTCAATGAAAGTAAAATCCAAACACTAATTTCCAATTTTCTTTAATATTGCTAGGCATCCTTCATTCCTTTAGCTTGTAAGGTTGATATAGACATCAATAGAATTCAGAAGAAGAAAATGTTGATATAACCATCAATAGAAATGAGAAAAAGAAGCTAGTAACAGGTATGTTTTAAATTTTAAAATAGGGGCAGAGCCTGTGGCTCAGGAGTAGGGCGTTGGCCCCATACACTGGAGGTGGCAGGTTCAAACCCAGCCCTGGCCGAAAAGTGCAAAAAAAAATTTTTTAATATAAAAACTATATAGAAAAATCTGTTTTGTGAAACATCCTCTAAAAATAATTTCATATTTTGCTTTACTGCATGGGTGGTAGAAGGATGTTTATAATGAACTCGTTATTACAAATATTTGTCTAGAACCTATGAAAGTAAAATCTTCTCATGCATAAGAAACTTCTTCTCGAATTTGCAAAGAGGGCTCTAAAATGTATTTGCTTTTGTGTAGTGAATAAATATAAAAGAATTATTACACGAATGTGTTGAATAATCCACACATTTCTATATACCAGTAAGAGTCAAGCTGAGATGCAAATCTTGGACTCAGTATCATTTATAATAGATATAAAGAAAAGAAATACCAAGGGATATATTTAACCAAGGAAGTGAAAGATCTCTACAAGGAGAACTTCAAAACAATGATGAAAGAAATTGCAGATGACAAAACAAATGGAAAAGCATCGGAGGCTCACAGATTGGTAGAATCAACATTGTTAAAATGTCCATACTGGGGCAGTATCTGTGGCTCAAGGAGTAGGGCGCTGGCCCCATATACCAGAGGTGGTGGGTTCAAATCCAGCCCCGGCCAAAACCTGCCAAAAAAAAAAAAAAGTCCATATTGCCCTAAGTGACTTTACAGAGACACTGCAATTGCCATCAAAATACCAATATCATATTTCACATATCTAGAAAAAATAAATCTATGCTTCATATAAATCCATTGAATTTCTCATTATTTGATGTTAATATAGGTATGTGGTCACTGATAATTAGTAAAATAAATTAGTAAAAGAAGTTCCAATTTGTGCCAAGATAAAGTTGGAATGTCTTCTGTCTACTTACTCAAATAAGTACATTAATATGGTACTTACTGAAAGCAAAAACAAAAACAAAGGATGATTGAATGCATCCCCCTACATTCTACTGCCCGTGCCAAACATGAGGACTGTCAGAAGAGTTCTGAGAAAATCTCTAGTGTCTTTTCATGAAACTATTTAACATCCTAAAAAGAAAGTATACCTCTTTTCTTCCCTTTATTTACATTTAGCTGATTCTTTCTGTCCTGACATCCTAACCCTTCATTCCGCCTCTGCTTGGGTGTTAGTTTGTATTTTGAAGGACTTACCCTCAGTCTCCCATCTTTGAATTAGTCAAGTTCTTTCTGATCTAAGTTTTTATATATTGATATGTGTGGACACTTCCTGCCTCCAAAACTAAGTTTGCAGATAATGAAACTTGTGTTACTTTTTTCACGGTTGTGATTCACCTCCATTACGCAGGGATGGAGGAGAGGGGTTGACATGTTTATCAGACCTTTGATTCAAAACCAGTTTCTCCTTCCTGAGAAAAGCAGGGTCAGGCTGATTTAGCAGATCGAGGAGAAGATCAAGAAGTTGCCCGAGTGAAAGTATTTGAGAAACAGGAATAGGAAAATAAGAATTAGAGAGCAGGAGGATTAAAAAAAAAATGCAAGTAGAAAATTGCTCACTCCATAATTGCAGCGTGCTTACTTATTTCTCTAACCTTTTTGTTTTATATTTTTAATCCAGTGAGAACAGCCTTCCTGGGTTTAAACTCAGTCTAAAGGATTAGGGAAATTTAGAAAAATGGTGACAGAGAGTGAGAGAGAATTTTTTCATTGTGGTCTGGTTGGAAGTTTTCCACATTAAGCAGAAATGCCATCATACCATTTTCCGAATAATGATAAACAAATATCTCCAGAGTAGGCTGAGAATATTACCGGATTTTTTTTCTTTTATACCATTTTTTTTATTGTTTGGGATTCCTTGAGGGTGCAAAGAATTAGATTACACTGATTTCATTTGTTAGGTAAAGTCCCTCTTAAAATTGTGCCCTGCCCTCCAGAGGTGTGCCTTACACCAAAACTCCATCCTGCCTCATTCCCCTACCCCCCTCCTTGTATTAGCTCATCTGCTGCCTTCGTATTAGAATTGAGTACATTGGATTCTTGCTTCTCCATTCTTGTGATGTTTTACTAAGAAGATTGTGTTCCAGCTTCATCCAGGTTAATTCAAAAGATGTAAAGTCTCCATCTTTCTGAATGGCTGAATAGTGTACGTATATCTGAATATACCACATATTCTGTGGTGTACATGTATCACAGCTTGTTAATCCATTACTAGGTTGGTGGGCATGTAAGTTGTTTCCACAATTTGGCATTTATAAATTGAGCTGCGATAAACATTCTGGTCCAAATGTCCTTATGATAAAACGATTTTTTTTTTCTTCTGGGTAGATGCCTAGTAATGGGATTGCAGGATCAAATGGAAGGTCTAATTTGAGTTCTTTGAGAGTTTCCATATTTTCTTCCAAAAAGATTATATTAATTTGCAGTCTCACCAGCAGTATAAAAGGGTTCCCTTCTCTCTGCATCCACGCCAGCATCTGTACCTTTGAGACTTTGTGATGTGGGCCCTTTTTACTGGGGTAAGGTGATGTCTCAGGGTGGTTTTGATTTGCATTTCTCTGATGATTAGAGACAATAAGCATTTTCTCTTATGTCTGTTAGCCGTTTGTCTGTCTTCTTCAGAGAAGGTTCTATTCATGTCTCTTGCCCAGTGATATATGGGATTGTCTGGTCTGTCTTTGTGTATTAATTTGAGTTCTTTGTAGATCCTAGTTATCAAGCTTTTGGCCGATTCATAATATGCAAATATCTTTTCCCATTCTGAAAGTTGTCTATTTGCTTTGGCTGTTACTTCCTTAGCTCTACAGAAGCTTCTCGGTTTAATTAAATCCATTTGTTTATTTTCTTTGTTACGATTGCCATGAAAGACTTCATAAAATCTTTCCCCGGGCTAATATCTTCAAGTGTTTTCCCCACACTTTCTCCAAAGGTTTTTATTAATTTATGCCTTATATTTAAATCTTTTATCCATTTTGAATCAATTTTTATAAGTGGTGAGAGCTGTGTGTCCAGTTTCAGTCTTTTACATGTGATTATCCCGTTCCCTCAATACCATTTGAATGGGGATTCTTTGCCATTAGTGGATGTTTTAATAAATATTTGCAATGCTGTATAGTGGTACCTATTTACCAACTGTTAAGTACCGTCTTCATAGATCATAAATGATGAGAGATCAAGGTGATCACCTTGGGAAGGTTAATGATAACAGCTAATGTTTTTGAACTTGATGTTGTAAGTGTTGTTTTAAGCACGGGGCATGTTCTATGGCTTTTCCTTCTCACAACAATGTTCTGATGTAGGTGCTATTAATATTATCGTAATTCTATAAAATCTGAAACATAAATATAAAGCAAAAGGTCTGAAAAACTTATCTAAAACTCAGATGAATTCCTGAGAATCATAATAAGTATATAAACTCAAACTATGAATACACTGAAATACACTTTCACTGAGATGTAAGCGCTTTGAACCTGTCTGTTTCAAGTATCGTAATGGCCTCGAGGCCTGTGCGGATACCTGTACAACGGTTGGCATAAAAACACTAGATGCGCAACATAAGAAGCTTTGTATTCCTTTGAATTTTAGAATTTTAGAGATGATAAAATATCGATAGAAACAGAAGGGGCCAGAGAGCTGCTGTACTGCTTCGAAAATTCACGGTTGAAGAATTTGAAACGCAGAGACTTCAAAGGCCTTGTTCAAGGTCAAAGAACAAGTTCGTGGTCAAGGGTGGGTTAATTCTGGATTTCTCAACCCAGGGTAATGAATTCTACCCTCTGTCATCCCTAAGGTCAAAACTTAGCTGGAAGAATACTCTAGATGTTCAGTCAAAAGCTATAGATTATAACTGAGATGAAATAACTCATGAATTCTATTTCTATGCTTGCAAATGAAAGTTCTTTGCAAAATAAATATATACATATAGAAGTCATACCTTTGATTAATGATATTAATTTAAAATGAAGGCTGTCAGTATTTTGTAAAGGACAAGGTATCCTATTGTATCGAACTCGTAATTGAATGTACCGAACACAAACTTTAAGATTGGATAAAAATTTGATATGAAAACCTCAGGGGAGGAAAAAAAAAAGAAGTGAAAGAAAAAAATCTAGGTTGAGAATAAAAAGGACTACATTCTACTCATAGAATATATTCTTTTAAATGAATCTTATTTCCTTGTGGAAGTCTCTTTGCAGCTCTTTAAATTTATTTAATTTTCAACACTGCATCGCAAGGTATTCGAATTTAATGATACCTATGATTCTTTCTAGCACTGTGTCCCCACACCCCTGTCTGAACTTTAATTACGTCACTTATTGCAATTATTTCCCAATAGTAAGCCCACATTTTCCTCTCTCTTCCCATCAGGTATTTTATTGTCCACTCTCCTATTTACTCTCCTCAACATTCTCATGATAACGATATTCATGCAAAATCCCTCAGTGGCTGTCCATTTCATTATAAACAAAACTAAAATGTATTATCCTGAAATATAAAACACTTTTCTCTAACATTAATGGGGTTATACGCACACCTTCGACCTTTATCAAGCACTCCATCTAGTTTAAGAGGATTAAAAACTATCCATGGGCATCAAATACGAACATCTCTTCATTTAAAAAGATAAGCCAAGAAAAAAAATGTGTGAGTGTAGAAAAACATACTTTGCCTCCCATGACTACTGTCTCAGTAAAATGATTTTTTAAAGAAACAAAATATATATTTATTTTTTGTTTACTTCTACATTAAATATTAATATTTGTTAAATCATGTTTCTATACAGCATGATTTATTTTAAAAGAAGTGCCATGTAAAAATTGTTGCTTTTATAACATACAAAAAAGTTTCTTAACATTGGACACCAAGATATCCCCTATAGAGTTAGCATTTTATAATGGATGTGACTTACTTAATAACTGTCAAATCTGGACAGTAGAATTTTGGCTCATTAATCATGTAAAAAGCATCTAAGAAAAATTTTATCACAGATTCAGTTTGCAACTTTGTAATTTTTTTCCAAGGCAGAAACAAACATTTTTGACACCAGAATATTATATCAAGATGGTGGAAAGAAATCATTTTGTTTTTTTGGTACATCTGCCCTCAAATGAAAATATGACGTAAGTGAGTATATTTCATTCAGACAATTTTTAAGGATGACTAGGCTTACTTTGCTTAAGAAGGATTATTATAATGGAGTTTTGCATTAGAAGAAAATACCCTTTTCCCCCCTCTAATGAAAATTCATCCTTTATACTCTGTATACTCTCCCATATCAAAAACACGTCTTACTTCCCTTACATCCTTTGCACACATACAGTTGTTTGCTTATCATTTTTAGTAGTTTTAGGTCCAGTATTGACTACAAATTTTTAACTAGTAGCCAGTAGACTCCTTTTACAGAAAAAAAGAGGGAATGGGAGATTGTGAACTCTCTGTCATTGATAAGCATTCCGTAAGAAGGTCAAGGGTGGTAAGAGGAAGGAGGAGGAACAGAGGGATCAGGAAGAAAGAAGTCTGAGAGGTTCCATCAGCGGAGACCTTCAGTTATTCAAAGGTGTGGATGAAACTCCAAATTACTGTTAATAAAATCATGCCAACAACAACAAAAGAAGTTGATAGAGTTGACGGAATAATCAGCAGGGGTTTAAGGAGGTAATTTCAGTAGGCGAAGAAGTTCCCTAAGAGAAGCGGGATCAAATACAAAGAAAGAGAACTCACAAAGAAAAGAAGTTTCCAGCCAAAGATTTAAGGAATGAACCTGACTTAAAACAAGGGGCCAGTAAAAAGAACTTCCAACCCCACTGGTACTTTTCAAAAGAAGCCCAGGACTCTAACCCAGCTTCAAAGAGGATACTCAGAATCAAAGGAATTAAAATCTCCTCCTACCATGCATCAAGAAACTTGTCTTCCAAGCTCTGGCTCAGGAATTAAACTCATCAATAGATCTCAGATCAATCGGTCAGCAGTGAAGATACAGTCCTCACAGGTGCACATTAGGGGGCCTGCCTGAGAGTTCCAGGGGTCTGATAATGAATCTGATCCTATATAAATCACAGTACAATAACTCTTAAAGAAATATTTCATTCCGAGCAGCAAAGCGGAGTTTATTCAAGAGGGACTAGTACAAAGGGGGTTTGCAGTAGGGAAAAGAAATTGGGTTCAACTCCAAAAATAACAAGGGCAAGTGGAGATTTGTGCCAAAGAGACTGGTGAGGTCAGTGAATGGAAAATCTCCAAGGGGCAGCAGCAGGGGTCAAGGTGATTCTGGCTAAATCTACTTGACAGAATTTTTGCTGACAGTGGAGCAGTGTAATAAATTATAGAGGGTGGGAGATGAACAATTTCATTAGCTATCAAGGGTGGCTGATTTTTACTAAAGTAACTCAGAAGGATTCTTGCAAACATGACGGAACAGGCCATGTACAGAGCCCAAGGTTGGGTCATGATGCCTCAGAAAAGTGTGACTCTACTGGTGTCAAGGAGATAGTCTTTGTCATATCTATATCAAATCTGTATATCTATCCATATTGTCTATTTATAAATATACACACATATATGCACGCACATATTTTATTATATATAAAAGTTAACAGAAATCAAGCAGAGGACGGGGAGGGGGAAGGACGGGGCAGGGGGAGGGATGGGGGGGAGAAAGGGTGGATAAAAACCTACCAAACAGGTAAAAACCTACTTAAAGGATGACAGGAACACTTACAACCATGGCTCAGCTCAAGCATTATGAAAGTGATCCATGGGGGTGGCACCTGTGGCTCAGGGAGTAGGGCACTGGCCCTATATGCTGAGGGTGGTGGGTTCAAACCTGGCCCCTGCCAAAGTGCAACAACAACAAAAAATAGCAGGGCATTGTGGTGGGCACCTTTAGTCCCAGCTACTTGGGAGATTGAGACAGGAGAATCGCCTAAGCCGAAGAGCTGAAGGTTGCTGTGAGCTGTGATGTGACAGCACTCTACTGAGGGTGACAAAGTGAGACTCTCTCTTTATAAAAAAAAAAAAGGATCCATGTAACCAAAAGTATTTTTACCCGTCATACTTTGAAATAAAAACAAATATTTTGCAAACCTTGAAAACAGAATAGGAATAGGTATAACAATCTCCCCAGAAATACTAATGTAATTAAAGCTAGAATACTCAAGGGAGTTCATTGAAAAGCGATTTTTTATGTTTCATTTTAGTTATTTCTATTTCTTATTTCTTCTTATTTTGAAGACCACAGGGTGTACAAAATTTTACACAATATTTACAAAATATTCTCTACACGTTGGCCAGTTCTTTGTAAAATTTTGTAACCAATATTTTATAAGTAAATGTGTGGCTAGCTCAAACGTCTTGTTTTCCCAATGGATGGTGAATTTAGGGGAGATTTTTGGGAAACCCTATATTCTTATTTGTAATTTTATAAGGTTATAAAGTCAAAGTATCTACATTCTTATTGAATCCTTTTGGGAGCCACATACTGGCATTTTCCATTGCTCATGGGTTGTGCTTGTTCACAGGCTTATGAAAAGAAATTCCTAATCAGTATGAAAAGTGATATAGGATTCAATGATTAAGCTGTTAGGATGTTCAGAGATTAAAGAAAACTTTCTGAGCATCAAACCGCCCCTAATATAACATATCCCTAACCCTAACCCTAACATATCTTGGCCAAGTCACACAAGCTCGGTGTAGTTCAATTTTCTCAAACATAAAGAAAAAGTGAGTATTTTAGCTTCTTATTTCTTAAGGTTATAAAGCAAAAACAAGTAAATAGATCTACGACATAGTCTAACATGTGAAAACTGCAAAACAACTAAACATTACCAGATTATTATTATGTTTTTTTGAAACGGTGTGTGGCTCTCTCGCCCAGGCTGGAGCGCCGTTCACGACCGCAGCTCTCACTGTCTGGGCTCAGACCATCCTCCTGCCTCAGCCTCTTTAGTAGGTAAGAACAGAGCCACGGCCACCACTCCTGGCTTTTTATAAACTCTGTTTTGTAGAGAGGGATTCTCACTTTGTTGTCCAGCTGGTCTTAGACTCTCTGCCTCAAGCAATCGTCCCACTTGAGCCTCTCAAAGTACTTGAAAGCCACCACGCTAATCCCGGATGGTAGAACTTTTACTCTGAACGTTTTTGTAGAAATATAAAAAATGTATCACTTTATTCTTCATGAAGCACTATCACGACAAAAAGTATAATGGAGAAAGTGAAGATTGGATTATGAAATAGGTTTCACAATGCACACACATGCACACCCCCATGCCATGGTTTCTACTCTACAAAGCTTTAGTTTTCTAGACCCTGCGGTACAGACTTACAACCCTCATTATCAAATCACCAGAACTAGCACAGCTGTTCTTGTCAGTATTAAAATGATTAGGTTCAAATGAGCTTTACACGGGGGAAAGATAAGAAATTTCTCTCTCATATTTTGTTTTAAGTCGATCCACATAAACTCGTAAAAGGTAAAACATGGGTTTAATTTGTTAGTCTGCACATAAGGGTCAGACAGATGTGAACGAAATTTGCCACAAAACTTGATATATGATAGTTTAATATTTAAATGTAGATCTTATATATTTTAATCACCATGCCTATGTGTGTATATTTGACAGACACAATCATACACACCAGTGGATGCAGGTGTAACGTGTCTGTTATTTCCGCACAAGCGTGTGCATACATAAATTACAATCGCCAGTTCATTTATATTCTTTTATCCACACGTATATTATTGTGCGAAGCTTATTTTTCCTATAAAAGATGTTTTTCCGTTCGGCATAAAAATTTTTCTCAGCCACGCTAGTTTTCACTCTTTCCAGAAATGAACAATAGGCAACCCGCCTAATTGGGAGGTTGTGTATGGAAGGCACCTTTCATTCCAGGGGCCCCTGATGGGGCTCAGTATAGATTCACATTATTTGTCACTCCCTGGCGGATTTGAATGACAAGTGCAAAAGCCGCAACGTGAAATTTTGTACGAAATGGGGAGAAAGTAGACAAACCGTTTTCTTTGCTACCTGTACTAGAGGGGCGCGTGCATCCGCGCAGTTCAGCCAAAATCTATAATTAGAGTGACACGGAGGCATCAAGGAGGATTTAGCAGACACTGAGAAGCTGCTAAGTGTGGCTGAAAGCGTCGTGAATCCCAATTTAATACTCACCGTGGCACCGCCTTTGAAGTCACATTTACCGAAGGAAGGTAAACTTGTAGGAAGCCAGCAATATTTCAGGCTTCAGGAGCTGGAAGTTGTAAACATTAATAACTGTCTATTTCTAGCTTTACTCCGTGCAATTAAAAAGGTCATAAGTGTTAATGTTGATAAAGATCTTTTGGAACGAGAAGTACTAAATGAGACCCTAATTATTAATCAGCATCAAGAAATGTCCTGACAGCAATTACCACCCTATCGTAAAATAAGGCCCTCAGAGGATTCCCCAAGAGTGCAGGCATGTTTTATCACCCAAACAAACTCAAATTTTAAAGACATGAGGATAAAGGTGCACTTCATAATCTAACACAATAATTATGCTAAAGCATGCAAAATTTGATCCACAGATTGACTATGTTTAGTCGTAATTATATTGACTTTTTCAATACCGACGTATCGTCTGAAAAGATACATTCTGCTCAGGACGTGATATTTTCCAAAGCAATCAGATTGTGTGCTTGGTGTTCATTTTCACTGTAATAGTTTGGTTATGAAATGGTAAGATTTCTATTCCAATAAAGGCTTTGGATTATTGAAAAAGTTTGTGCTTAAAACAAATCTCTAATACAGAAAAGGAGAGTAAATACTGAAAAGTTAATTTGAAAAATCTAAAAAATATAACGTAGAGGGCGGCACCTGTGTCTCAGTGGGTGGGGTGCTGGACCCCTATATGGAGGGAATTATGGCAGCGCACCATTTAAAGGGATTAAATTCTTTTCTGAGGGGAGAGAAAGTGTCACGAATGAAGGGCATTAGAGGTCAGAGCGGCCAGTAATGAGCGGAAGTGACAAAAACTTTGCCAAAAATGGTTGCATTTTGTGCCAAAATTGTTGACTGGCCACAGTGGACCATGGGTAGAGAAACAGGAAAGTTTTAACTCAAAATCGTGGCGTGAGAAAGATGTGTGCAAAAAATGGTCCCAAGCAGCTCACGGATGAAGAGACGCAAAGAGCCCACAGGGCACTGTCTGTGAGGAACCTTCTGGCCTGGGACAGTAACTGCATTGAAACATCCTCCCTGAGCTCCTGATTTGGACCCAGATGACTTTTTTCTTTACCCAAAGATAAAGGAAATATTGAAAGGAAGACATTGGGATGACATCCAGGACATCCTGAGTAATACCATGACAGCTCTGATGGCCATTCCAGACACAGTCCCCGTACTGCTTTGAGGATAGACTCAGCAGGCGTTGACATCAGTGTGTAGCTTCCCAAGGAGAGTATTTCTAAGGTGACTGTTTTAGGATGAGTTCACGAACTTGATTATCAGACCGCCCCAAGAAACATCGCAAAAACCTCTTCAGATGACTAAAAGCTTCATTGAGGAGAAAAATAATCATTATAAAATCTCAGCGAAAAACTCTTAAGTAGAGCAATTGACTGAAATATAATTTTACGTTAATATGTAACAATAAAACACCATATCAACTCTGATTTTTATCTAACAGTAAGGATATTTCAAATGTTAAAAGGACATCTAGTTGTTGTGGCTTCACGCTTTTTCTGCATTTTTTACCTGGGCTTGTGTCATACTTTTAGATATTTTTAGTGTATGATAGATTCTGAAATTTCAACCTTTCTCAAACAATTATTTCTGCTCCCTTCTGCCTGCTCATCTAACTATGAGTGATAATCTTAAAAAAAAATTCAGTAGGTGCTCGGTGGATCAGTGGATATGTAGGATGTTTGGTGAAAAAAATATAGAAACAATAAGCAAAAAAGTGCACTTATCCAAATGCTCCGTCCATTCCCGGCTTCATACTCACCCTGCTACAGTTTGTTGAAAAGTTTAATTGAAGAGTACGAGGAAAAAAGTAACATGAAGTTTGACAAGTCAGAGAGCTCTATCTGGACTTCCTCATAGCAGAGTTATTGGGCTGTCTCCCTTCCTTTCTGTGTCTAAGGGTGAATGTAATTAATCACTTGTCTTTTCCATTCATTCTGTTCTTTTGCAGTATTTGGCCAGGGCTGGGTTTGAACCCGCCACCTCCTGTACATGGGGCCGGCGCCCCACTCCTTGAGCCATAGGCGCCACCCACATTCATTCTATTCTTTAAAATCTTTCTTAAGTCTTTCTTTATGTATTTGCCGATAGATAACTAGTCATTCTCTGGGATTATAGCCCTAATTGCCCCTGCTCTTCACACTGTAGCCATTCATGCGTCTTATACAAATTTCTTATGTCTTTTTTTTTTTTTTTTTTGAGATGGAGCCTCGAGCTATCCCCCTGGGTAGAGTGCTATGACATCACAGCTCACAGCAACCTCCCACTCCTGGGCTCAAGCGAGTCTCCTGCCTCAGCCTCCCACGTAGGTGGGACTACAGGGGCCCGCCACAACGCCCGGCCATTTTTTTGGTTGCAGCCGTCATTGTTGTTTGGCGGGCCCGGGCTGGGGATTCGAACCCGCCACCTTAGGTGTATGTGGCTGGCACCTTAGCCGCTTGAGCCACAGGCGCTGAGCCAATTTCTTATGTCTTATGATTGTTATTTTTGTTCTCATGGGATCTCGTTTCCACCCGATATTATTAACAGTAGAAAAGCTCAAAATATGAGGCTTTGTGGAAATAGGACTCAAGACGTACGTAGCCACTGCAGAACCTGTAACCAAGGTGCAATGCTGCTGTCTAGAATGTGATGGGTAAGTGTTCATTATTGGAGATTATGGCCCATGCCACGTGCGACAAGCATAAAGAGTCAAGGAAGAAAAATTTCCTTATGGATATTAAAGGACATTGGCACAACGTTTCAGCAGGAATGCTCACCTATTTTCTGCTCTATTTCTTCTGCATCCTGAAAGTTCTATTTTAACCACATAGTAGCACGAATTACCTCCAGTGGAACATTCTTTGCAAAGACACATAAAAGAGGAATATACTATACAATCTTCCCATTTTGACTTTAATACGTAAAGTGCATAGAAACAGGCAGCGTTATCCGTATAGCAAGAATAAGCTGAGCAAGGTAAAAGCCAGTAACTATTTTATTTTTTTTGGACTCTTTAGAGAGCTGAGGTTGCAGGGAAGATTCCCGGGGGAAGTTGGAGGAGGTAGATAAATCCAGAGAGTCACAGCCCAGGTTCGCTGACCTTGAGCAGAAGTCACTGTAGCCCTGAACGGTAGCAACACCTAACTGGTAATTTTATGGACTGCCAGAGGCTGCATCGGGACTAGCTCGAGATGAGGAAATCCTGGGGGTGACAGTCTTACGGGAGCTCCACACATTTACAGAAATTTACCTCTAAGTCTCCCACCAAGTTCTCATGCTGAAGAGCACAGAAGGGTCCCTCAAGGCTCTCACAGGACAAAGAAAAACTTACACAAGGTGCAATATGCCTGGAATATTCTCCATGGCAATGACTGACGTTCAAGGGCAAAAGGACAGTCTAGAGCCTTCTGTTAGGTGAGAGGAAATACTGTTTCCCACTTCAAATCCTTCTAACCTTCCTGTCTCACCAGAGGAGGAAATAGATGGTAAGAAACCAGTGTCAATGTCACACTCCCAGCACGGGATTTCACTAAAAGCCGGAGATGTCATTATGGTGGTATGAAATAGCTTCCACCCCCTCATGTCACTGTCTTATGGGGGAACTCTAGCATAATAACAGTGCGTTATGGTGGAAAAGGGCAGGATGCAGAGTCCGGGGAGAAATTCGTACAAAAGCAGGGAGACAGTGGAAGAGAGGAAAACAGGGCCCTCTAAAAACAGGCAGCCTCTGGCACCCACCAAGGGCCCCCTAGACAAGTGCCCCCTCGGGCACCCCAGCCACAGCCAACATGAGCACTTCTCAGCCCCCCGCTAGATTAACTTAAAGCCTGGCACGAAATGCCTGTTTACTCCAGTTTTTATTACCTGATACATCATGCTTGACTTTCAAGATAAAATCACCAGCCACGGTAAAAAGCAGAAAAATTGCATAATCTCTAGAGGAAGATGAAGCATCGGAATCGGACTCTCGTCACAATTTAGAATTATGAAATAGGGAATTTAGAAGAGCTGCCATTAATATGCTGAGAGTTAGAACCTGCAAAGGAGACAACACTAAGAGCAGATGTTAAAATAAGCACAAGGAAATGGAAGCTCTAAGAAGAAGTAAAAGGAGATGTTATGGCCAGAATAGAATGAATAAGAAAACTGGACATAAAGAAACGTCACTGATGAGCTGATTAGTAGACTGGGTGTGACCACAGGTAAAATTAGAGAGATTGAAGGCAGGTCAGTAAAAACGTCCTGAATTGAAATATAAGCACAAAATTAGCAATAATGATGAAACCTCAGAAAATCTGAGATTGGAGGGACCATTTCAATAAGAAAAATATAGACATATTTGAAATATTTCAAGGACGGGAATGAGAATGGAAGTTGAGCATTGTGGCAGATGCCTATAGTCACAGGTATTCAGGAGGCTGAAGCAGGAGGATCGAATTAGCCCAAGAGTTTGAGGTTGCTGTGAGCTATGGTGCCATGGCGCTCTATCCAGGGTGACATAGCGAGACTCTGTCTCAAAAAAAAAAAAAAAAAAAGATATCTTTTTCTATAAATTAATTTTTTAATTGAAGACATATCTTTAGATTTCATGTGGGCGGCGCCTGTGGCTCAAAGGAGTGGGATGCCGGCCCCATATGCTGGAGGCAGTGGGTTTAAACCCAGCCCAGGCCAAAAACTGCAAAAAAATAACAAAAAAGTTTTGAAATTACTGAAGTGGTGGTTGCAAACGTTATGAATACACTAAATCCCACTTCAGAGCACACTTTAAGATGTTTGACATACATTATGTGAATTTTACTCTCATTAAAAAATTAACGATGGGCACTAAAATTTAAATTTTGTACAATTTTGGTACGTGGCAATATTATTCTTCCCCTGATTATTTTCAAATATTTAACATGTAACATTCATTCTTAGCTTGAGGCCCCTATTTAAAAAAAATATGGGCTGAACAGGCTGTGAACTGGATTTGCTGGATTTGGCCTGCAGCTCTATTTTGCTGATCTCTGGTCTAGAGACAGAACATCTCTGCTTTTCTGGAAGTAAAACCCTGTCCTTAGGTAAGCGGCTGACTTTTCTGCGTCCTCTGTGGTAGGTCGTCATGCCGATGAGGACAAGCAAATCGTCTCATTCCCACCGCGCCAGTGCAGTTCCCATAAAAATAAGCAACGTTTTTACTCAAGCGTTCCTGAATTTTCAAATAATCGCTTGAAAATAAGAAATAGAATGAGTGTACAGAAGATTGATTTGTACATAATTCAAACTGTTTTCTTAATTACCTGTTGAAATATTGAAAACGTTTTATCAATTCTTTTGTAAAAATGCAATTTAACATTTTTCCAAAATGGAATTATTTGACAATGTGAAAATAAGTCACTAATAACGAGATGTCTTCTTATACCTCCTCTCCATGATAATTTTTGTTTTAGATTTGTTTTATTTTTTGCAGTCTTTTTTTGCCCAGGGCTGGGTTTGAACCCACCACCTTCAGTATATGGGGCTGGTGCCCTACTCCTTGAGCCACAGGCGTTGCCCTGTTTTATATTTTATGTACATATTGACCATAACCACCTATAAGAAAGCGTTATATAATACCATATATATATACACACACATACGTATACATACAATCTTAAAAATTACTTTTTATGTGTATAACAAATGTGCTTCCCCTTAGTAAATATTTCACAATGTGTAAGCATGTAGGTGGCTGGTGTTTGAATTACCATCTGACATCCTCACCTGATTGTATGTATGTACACAGTTTTGATGGCTGAATAATATCTTTCTTGCCACATACGAGACATCTTCCTCCTCCTCGGGCCTCACTTGATTCTGTGTGGATACAGACTTTTGTAGATGTACAGGTGGGTTTTATCTACAGTCGGGTTATCTAAACAGCTTCATCACAAACAATAGTGTAAGGAATATCGCGGTAGAAATATAGCTGCCTTTTAGAACTGGATTTCTCAGGTAAAGAATAGGCATATTTTACAGGATACCACTTTTCTTGCTGATATTGTTTTGAGAATACATGAATAACTTCTCGATAGACTCTAGACAGATCCATCATACGCTTCTCTGCCTCCCTCTGGAAGGTTTATGTCGAAGAGAAAGGCGTAACACAAAACCACCGATCATAGTGCGTTATAGTTTGGAGGGATTATGAAAATTGGACTAGGATTCCAATAAAAGTCCTAACTAGCAATGCAGTATTATTTGAACATAAACTTCACCAGATGATGAATCATTGTTTATTTTAAGAGAAACCTGAATTCCCATTACAATAGAGAATATTTAACAGGATCCTGGCAGAGGGCTTTGACAGATGGTTCTTTGTGAAAACACCAGGTCTGTTTCAGGTTGAAATATTTCTTTATCATAGTTAAATAAAATCACAATGGTCACAGTGAGAGATGAGCAGCGGTTAGAGACTCCGGATTCCAAGCCAGGTGGTATTTTAGCTGATTGAAAAATACAACCAAATGTTTGTGCCCATTCCAAAGCAGCCCAGGAAGAGAAGTAATTCAAATTG
Source organism: Otolemur crassicaudatus (assembly GCA_963574585.1). Classification (NCBI taxonomy): domain Eukaryota; kingdom Metazoa; phylum Chordata; class Mammalia; order Primates; family Galagidae; genus Otolemur; species Otolemur crassicaudatus. The sequence continues at coordinate 21,035 of CAUYQS010127067.1, forward strand.
GCAACACAGATATACAAAGACCTGATTTATCTCCACCTATCGGTTTTCCAAAGAGAGCTTGTGAGACATGCTTATTTATGTGTGAGTTTTCAATTTGTCTCAGGAAAATAATCAGAAAATCTGTGTTTATATAGAGACTATACGTAACAGGGTCCTTCGTATTTGAAATCCATCACCAACTACATCAGAAACATGATGATCGATATTTACAAGGTTGAGTGGTATTCAGCTATATGACATACGATATTGTCAGAAGTGTATCTTATTAAAATTAAAACATACATTTCCAAATGAAACTTACGTGGCAAGTAAAGACATTTGACTGAAATGTGATATTCTGATTCGGACTGTAAAATGGAATGTGTCAATTGGTTTGGACCTAAATGAAAATCTTCATAAGCATTGCAAATACAAGAAGTTATACATGGAACAGAACTTCAAGGACAATTTATGTAACAAGTCATTTCTGCTTAATAAAGCTGACTTATCTTCAGGACAGGTTCTGTTATATTCTGTAATGGAGCATTCCTAATGTGGCTGAAATCACCAATACACCCAGCTCAGATTAGAACGTGTGCACAGGACTCAAAAAGTTCCCTGAACTGTGGGAAGATTGTGAATCTTATAGTTATAAATAATCATGTGTATTTTAGTGTATTCATAACTTAATGTGAATTTCTTAACCTTCAACATAGGACTCCATTGGTTTGGAATTCATTTAAAAAACCCATAATGCCTTTTTTTTTTTTGAGACAGAGCCTCAAGCTGTCCCCCTGGGTAGAGTGCCCTAACATCACAGCTCACAGCAACCTCCAACTCCTGGGCTCAAGTGAGTCTCCTGCCTCAGCCTCCCAAGTAGCTGGGACCACAGGCGCCCGCCACAGCGCCCGGCTATTTTTTGGTTGCAGCCATCACTGTTGTTTGGCGGGTCTGAGCTGGATTCGAACCTGCCACCTTAGGTGTATGTGGCTGGCGCCTTAGCCTCTTGAGCCACAGTCACCAAGCCATAATGCCTTTTTTATTATGGTTGCTAAATATATTTAGACATTTACTAGAGAATTTTTAAATGATGATAATACAGATATATATATAAATATATATATATATATATATATATATATTCTATAGATATATTTGCTATTTCTAAAATGTGAAAATTTGTTTGGGCATTTATTTTAAATAATATGTCTTATTGTGTGGCACCTTATTTCAGGGGCACCTGTGGCTCAAATGAGTAGGGCCGCGGCCCCATTTAGTGGATGTGGTGGGTTCAAACCTGGCCCTGCAAAAAAAAAAAAAAAAAAGATATTGTGTAAATTTTTAAATGTGTTAAGTGTATTTTAAGACAAAATTATATTGTAATTACTATGACTAATGTTTACAATTCTTATAGTTTTTTAAATTAGGAAAGTATTACTCGACTAATGGTAAAATTTCAGAAAATTGTAAAAAGAAAAAGAACAAGAATAATTTTACCATTTAAAGGTAACCATTTTCTAAATTAATTATTTTCACTTGTAATTTACATATATCACTGATATCCTTGTCTATGCAAACACAAATGGTGATAGTTTTTGTAATAATAAAAATAAGCCATAAAATACTTAATTCTATTTTTATAAAGTTAAATTTTCTGCCTATTTTTTACAAATGATTTAGCTTCTAATCTTCCAGAATCATAAATCAGAAAAATAAGTCAGGAGTCTAATGTCATCAGGGAATAAACAGGCAGTTTTCATGTGTAAAAAAAAAAAAAATTCTCATGATAATGTTGCTATGGTAACAGTGGTCAAACAAATGATATAAGGGCAAGAAAAATTAAATTGATTTTGTGAAATTAACTTTGGCCAATTGGACAAAACTTGCTTAATGGCTTTACCTAGAACCAGTTCAACAGTTCTCAACCTTGAGAAGGTGATAATATTATGAGTCAGATTGAAGACCCTATTGCATGGAGTTTTTTTTTTTTTTTTTGCAGTTTTGGTGGGGGCCAGGTTTGAACCCGCCACCTCTGGTATATGGGGCCAGCGCCCTACTCCTTGAAACACAGGCACTGCCCTGCATGGAAATGTTAAAAGTCTTCTCTGCTTTGAATAAGCATATGCATGCACACCTTCACACCTGGACATTTATATGATTATAGATGCACAGCTATAAAACATATCTAAAATATTCTTACTAGCAATTCAAGTCAAACATACAGGTGGAATTTTTGTCTTATAATTCTATATCTGTGCGTATTTTTAGAGTTAAAATACATATTCGATGTGTTGTAAAAATGTGGATGATAGATCAATTTGCACAAAAAATAATTTTAATGAAATGCATTTGTTTATTTTTAATAGCTTTATTTTCACATGGGATTAATAAAGAACCTTTTGGAAAAAAAAATGACTACTAACTATTATTATTTCTCAATTCCTCCTAGAATATCTTTCTCTTGATGTTTCATTTTTTTGCAACCAACTCAATTATTCAAGAGTTTTTTCTTTTACATTTGTATATTTGATGGGTGTTTTAATGCACATTCTTTAAGGAAGTTATTAAGAAGCTCTGTATGAGATATCAACTTCAAAGTATGTGAAGAGATAGAATATCTAGAGAACACAATATTTGGGTACCTTATGCAACTTTCAGTCGAGTGCACCGTACAGGGGAATTTAACAGACATAACTCAAAAACAGTATCTTTCTTTCTGAGGAATTTGAAAACCTTTATCATGAAGTCCAACTCAGCCAATACAAAAATAGTGACCTAGTATCTTTTGATGCCAATCTTTCTGGATCCGGAGAACATTCTTCTGAGTGAAGTAACGCAAGAATGAATAAACAAACAGCACATCAGAACTAATTGATGGACACCTATTTGCACATTTGGAAGTAAAACTCAACAGAAATTAAGCAGGAGGGAAAGGGGAGGGAGGGATGGGAAAATTCACTCCTAACTGGTCCCAGGCACACTTTCTGGGTGATGGACACACTTTCATCTTCAACTAAAAGTGTACACAAGCAGGCGATGTGGGATCTCTTACCTAACAGCCCCAAGGTAAGGTGTCTGGCGTATCTCCTGGATAAGGGGCACACCTACAATTAGGACTTTGCACAAACAACGTAACCTAATTTTCTGTACCCTCATCCAAAACTGAATTAAAAAGCAAACGTTGTAACTAAACTAAAACTCATGTACCCTTATAATATTGTGAAATAAAAAGACACCTTTTAAAGCAACATTTTATAAAATAAAATACAAAAATATAAAATAAAATATCCCTGAAAACAAAGGTCATTGTCAAACAGGGATTTTAGCCCATTCATTTACATTTGCCAAATAATTTGTCAGAATTAATATTATGAACAACATTGTCCACTCTTAGTTTTCAGAGACGAATTTAATTTAAAATGTAAGTAAGTGAAAAGGAGATGTGTAAGCAAAACACAAAGAAAAACTTGCTGTGAACTTCAGATTTCCTCATGATTAATATCAAAAACTATTTAAACGAGTAAGAATTCCTTGTACATTTTTTCTTATAAAGCCCTTAATTATTTTTTTCTAATGATCTGAGAATGATTCAATTTATTCATGTATGGTATATGGATAAAAATATTATTTCTGGTTAGCCTTAATACTGGAACAAATAGAAGTGTCTGTGATTTTTTGATGTAGCAGTCATCTTTTAAACATTTGAAATGAGACACAATAAAAAAGTTAAATTTTGACAGTGTAAACTACAAGAGTAAATGGAAATACATACAACCACGTGAGAAAACACAAACCCATCCCTGTAATTTAAGCAAATGAATCACATAATAATCCTGAAGGGATTTGAACCAGTAATACTCCACTGACAATTTGGTGATGGGCCAGCATGGTGGCTCACGAGTGTAATCCTAGCACTCTGGGAGCCCGAGGAGGATGAGTTGCTTGAGCTCAGATATTCAAGACCAGCTTGAGAGCTGGCTGCCCTCTCTACTAAATGTAGAAAAAATTCACTGGGTGTTGTGGTGCCTACCTGTAGTCCCAGCTACTAGGGAGGCTGAGGCAAGAGGATCACTTGACCTCCAGAGTTTGAGGTTGAGGTTGCTGTGAGCTGTGACACCACAGCACTCTACCCCTAGCAGCGTGGAGTGAGACTCTATCTCAAAAAAAAAAAAAGGGAAAAAGAAAAGAAAAAGAAAAAAATGACAAAATCAAAAAGCAATCTGATGATGGTTTATGAAATAAGGATTAATCATTCCAGCTGGCTTATTGGTATACTTATTATTTCTTCACTCCTTCCAGGCTTTTCTTTATGTGTTAAAACATTTAAAATTTATGCTACTGAAGCAGAACTGGCTAATCATGAAAGGATGCCTCAGCCCCTGAAATGATACCAAGCTAAAATTAAAAAAAAAAAAAAAGAGTTCCTCTAATTCAAGAAATGTCTGGGAAAGAATAAACTAAGGGGATACTCTCAGACCTGTCCCAAACTAATGAGACAGATCCAGGCATCGGGTGATCTGGGCATCACTTTGACAGGCGTGGGGAGTAGAAACTGCACCTGCCCATCTCCCCTGGTTTGCAATGCTCCAGTTGCACGGGCTTTCAGCCGTTTCCAACCTTGGTAAGAATGAGGTATATAGTTAACATTAAATGACAAGGTCACTGCTAATGATGCCCTGGAGGGCAGCCAGTCTAGTCCCAATTTCTGAGTTGGCCGTGTGGAAAGAAATGCCCAGGCAACATCAAAACCACCACCGCAACTTTCCAAATACAAACTGCACAGAGGCTCTGACGGTTTGTGAAGCTCGTGGATGAGCAGAATTTATTGAAATACTCACAGTAGAATCTGCAAGAACGGGTCGTGTTTTCAGCCACGCTTACAGACAACAAAAGTCATGTGAAGCATCCAATTGAGTCTTCCAAGTTAGATATTTGCAAAAGGACATTTCTTTTAACAGGACAAGGAGAAAGAAAACGTGAAGTAGAAGCCTCGATGGTTAATTGGAGTTTGAAAGTGATATCAAACACGGAGCGTCAAAGTAACTGAAATATATATAATATAATAGTAGTCCTTACAGCAGAAGAGAGCAGAGAGGAGGGAAAAACTGATGCCTTGTGGAGAGCAAAGGGAATGCCCTTTACAGTCCTGTCCTCATCTGTGATGCAAGGAGCCCTTGATTTTATGCATTGTTTAAAAAAAAAAAAATCTCAAATAATGGGTGGTGCCTGCGGCTCCAGGCACTGGTCTCATATACTGGAGGTGGTGGGTTCAAACCCAACCCTGGCCAAAAACTGCAAAAGCAAATAAATAAATAAAACCTCTAATAAGATAAACATAAAATAAACTCGACTTTGACTTAAATCTCAAATTTAATCTCAATAGACCCACCTTTTGATCCAGTAATAGCACCATTGGGTGTCTGCCCAGCTTTCCATTACAAAGACACAGCGCCTGAAGATTTACCAGGCCTTTCTCTTGTTCCTTCACTTGGTTAGAATTCCTGGTATTTGTATTCAGGTTATCAGGTTGCCGGTCATGATCAAGGTGAGGATTTTGCAATGGTATCCTGCAGAGACAGCCACAAAATCGTCCTCAGCACCATTCCTCACTCCATTACCCAAATATTTTATTTGCCCTATGCCAATAGCAGAATAAAGTTTTAGCTCCATATTTCAAGCAATTTTCAACACTTTAATGGAATAAAAACAAGCACATATTACTGTACAGAATGTTGGGTACGATGAGACCAGCAAGGTACAAAGTGTTATTGGATTTAATGTGAGCAGTGCGGATGTGTTAACAAGCCGTGTGCGGCAGGCCCGATGGAGAGTGATGTTTTCTTAGCAAGTCTCTAATGAGAAAGACAGGACAGTAAACAAACCATTAGGACCCACTGAGAAAATGCCGTGACAGAGGAATGTTATAATAGTTCAAAGCACGGGGAGCTCACAGCCCGCACGCTACTCTGGCATACGCAGTTTTTAAAGAAGAGTTTTTAAAAAAAAAAATAGGAAAAACTCCCAAAGATCTTTAGTGAAAAAACTCACTTTGGACATGTGGCTGAATCCAGAAAATGGTCCATGTGTCGACAAGTTCTTTGTCTAAAACTTGACGCTCTTGGGCAATGCAAACTCAGCCAGAAATAGTTTTAAAGATGTTTGCGTTTTAGAATAGCCTCAATTTTCTCCAGATTTTCTCCAGTGAGCGAATTTCTATTAATCAAAACACAAGTTTATACACTTTACAGGTAAGTCTTTAAAATGTATAAGGCATAGTGTTGCTAAACTCAAATACACAAATCTAGAAGCCCAGGCAGTGAAAGCAGGAGCTTTGGCACAGCCACGACCTGAGTGCTCACCTCACACACCTCACCTTGTCCTTCCCAAATTTGTTTTTAATGTTAAATTGACTCAATAATTTTAAGATCATTTGAGAAAACAGTTATGGTTTTACATTTAATACGCTATTTTGCTATGTATCATGGACACTCTCTTGCCCAAATTTTTGAGGGTATAACACATTATACATGGATAGTGGGGCTGAGAGGAGGGGAGCCGGGCTGGAGTCCTGGGGCCACTGCACCCTCCCACCTGACCCTGCAGGCCTGACACATGGGGTTCCAGTCTTGGATGTGGTGGGAGCAGGCGGGAGCATCCTCCACTGAGTGCCCCAAGCAGGGATGGGTGGCAATGGGGCTGGCCAGCTAGCTGCATGGAGAGGAACTTAGAAGTCCACGTGGTCGAGGATGTGCCTGGCTACCAGGGGGCTTAGAAGCCTCCGAGGTTTCTGCCCTGCTGTCCATACCTGCATGGTCATCCCAACTGCTCCAGCCACTGCTGGATGGGGGGGAATGAGCTCCCAGCAGAGACAGAGAGGTCAGGCTTCACAGAGGAGGCAGCTTCAGGAAGGTGGTATGTTCTCCACAGTTACCAGACGAGTGTCAGCCTTCCCCGGATGTGTCGCTCCTGGAGGAGAGCTGGCCACTTTTTCAAGAGGCATTTTCCTGAAAGTTTGATCCAAAAACTTGGGCACCCATTTTATATGGGAGCACATCTTACACAGCAAACAAGGGTAGCTTATAAAATGATACAAGGTGAGCGGTGCCTGTGGCTCAAAGGAGGAAGGCACTGGCCCCATGTGCCGGAGGTGGTGGGTTCAAACCCAGCCCTGGCCAAAGCTGCAAAAAAAAAAAAAAAAAATCGATTCAAGGTGGAGAACTTTACTTCAGCATGGCTAGCTTTCCAAGTTATACCTCGAGACACATCTGATTTCAATGTCATTTGCTATCACATTTTGGCTCCTGGCAAAATCTTGGTTCCACATTTGAAGATTTTTCTTTAATTTGTAAGACTGGTTTTCACCTTGTAATCTATAAACTTTCTGAAGAAATGTTTATCCAGCGTTTTTCATTTTAACACAAGACTTTTCAAAAACTTGGTGTGGTAGAACATTTCAGTGAATAAGAATAAATTAAAATAAATAAAAAGAATCCCAGAGATTCCTCTACCCCTTCCTAGAAAGACGACCTCCTCGAGCTCTAAAACTTCCTTTGTACCATGGTTTGAGGGTCACCCTCAAGACTCAGTGTTGAAATTTAATCGCCATTGCAGCTGTGCTGGGAATTAGGGTTTTTATTTTTTATTTGTATTTTTTTGAAGGCCAATATGTCTTTTTTTTTCATTTTTTTATTAAATCACAGCTGTGTACATTAATGCAGTCATGGGGTACAGTGTGCTGGTTTTATATATAATTTGTGCCATTATGGAAAAAACCTACATACCTTTCCTCTTTATTGATATTTGCTATATCATATGTAGCAAAACATGTCACCAATCGTGTTCCATAAACAATAATGTATTAGTCAATTAAAATTTTTGTGCCATAGTTTTGACTGTTTTGGATAATAAGCAGCAGGGATAAAAATCGTCTTGGGCAGCCGACAGGATCAGTTTTTCTTTTTTTTTTAATTAAATCACAGCTGTGTACAGTAATGCAGTCACGGGGTATAGTGTGCTGGTTTTATATATAATTTGAAATATTTACACCAAACTGCTTCCCATAGCCTTCGTGGCATTTTCTTAGTTATTGTGTTAAGACATTTATATTCTATATTTAGAAAGATTCACATGGACCCTTGTAAGATGCACCACAGAAAATGGACTGTCCATGTGGATGTCCCCGTGAAACCTGAGAGGACAACGCATCTGTGTATTTGAGTTAAGTGTGGCAGTGATGAAGTATAAAGAGAAGTATAAAGTAGAAGAAAGAAATGTATCTGTGTGATGAAAGTCTAAACAAGAAGGAACAACGGAACCAAAGCATTCTCTGCAAAGTTTAGTTACGACTATCGGCATGAGATGCTTGTTGTTGGCTTGGAATCAAATCGATGAGTCCACTGAGGTTCAATAGGAACACGGATAAAACAAAGAAACTCTCATGTTCAGAAGCTTTTCTGAGGGAAAGGGTGACTGATGGAGCAGGGGTATTGTATATAGATCGTACTCAAACTCAGCAGCAAATAATCATTACTGCGGTAATCGTTAATAGCGGCATTGAATTCCAGTTATGATGATGCAATATTTTCATCAAAATAAAAAGACAATGATTTTTGTAGAAAAATGGGAATCTATGTCTAAAATTTAAAAACAAAGTTGGGCTGTAAGCTGGCTGCTGGGTGAGAAAAGATCTTATTACTCCACTCCCCCCCGCACACACACACACATACACAAATAAGACAGAATGGGCCCAATTCACTCATTTTCTTTGGTTGTCTACAATTTTTAGTGATCTTAAAAAGCCACCAGATGAATGAGAACAACAAGAACCAAAACATTATAGGACCACAGCAGGACATGACGAAGAGTGTCTTAGCTGAGGTTTGATCTCCACGGCAAAGGCGGCTGGTGAGGAGCCACGTCTGAACCAGAAAGAGGGTGTCCTCACAATACTTTGAGAGGAGGAGAGACGTAAACTAAATTTTCTTAGTGAACCAGGTCGTCAACTGGATACTCTTCCCTGTCAGGCCTGTCAGTCTAGCAGGAAAAGAATAAAACTATTCCAAGAACAAAAGTTGAGATGCGTTCTATTTCAGATAGTTAGTTGCTTGTAATTTGGGGAGGGAAAAAGTGAAAGTGAAAGAAAACTCAGAGAAGGATAGACTCCCTGCTCATTGAGACGACCCCTGCCCCGTTCCTTCTCTGAATCACGACCTTCAGAAGCTCATGAAATACGGCGTAGGATTCAGTCTATTCCCTCCCTTGTAAAATATCTCGTCACTTACAGAATTTCAACACTTGTTCAGGACTTTAAATTTCTTTTCATCAGATATAAATTGATGCATATGAGAATATGTTTATGAACTTTATATACGGACACATAGAAACTATATATCCATACGAGGAGACCGTAAATATCATAACCGTGTGTTAACAATTATCACCAGTGGTTAAAGTTCCTGCTCTGAAACAAGACCTATTTTGACATCTATAGTCTTATATTTGTTAGCTGTGTGGCTTTTGCAAATCTCAAGTGTTCTGTCAATAAAACAAGCACAGAGTTCAGATCCTCCTTTTCTGACAATATGGTTATGCCCCATAATCCAATCATAAACTCAAAATATCCTAAATCTATAATGCACTTAATTCACCTAAATTATGGAACATCATACCTTACCTCACCTACCTTAAACATACTCAGAACATTTCCACTAGCCTACAATTTGGCAGAATCATCCAACACAAATCCTACTTTATAATAAAATATTGAATGTCTTATGTAATATTTTTAATACCAAAGTGAAAATAGGAAACCGCACAGAGGTATAAATACTTGCAGTTGGCTTCTACCCAATAGTCATCATATTTGCAACATGGTAAAGTAGAAAAAAAAATCATCCTAAATGTTCAACGCACTTGACCTACAGTAAAGTCTAAAAATTTTAACTCCAACCACTACCTGTCAGCGGCCAACTGCATTCATTAGAAACCAAATGTAGTCATTCTGAGTAGTAAATGAAATAACCCTTTTTATGTGATTCACTTAATGTCTAGCACAGAGTGAGGACTCCAAACATGGCTATAATTTTTATTACTTGAGAAGATGAAGTTTCTAAGCCTCAAAAATGATGAAAAAAAATTATCTTTGCCTATGGCCTCTGGGAAAAAATAATGGGAATACAACTTTTCCTGGGAAAGTAACACAGTTGGATAGCTCCAGCTCTCTATTATTTTTTTTTTCACAAGAAATGAGATATGATTTGAAGTTTTTGCTTTCTGGGAATTATTCTGAATGTATCAGGAGGGTGGAGAGCTAATTAAATAAGGTTTTCTGCAGAAAAAAAAAAATCTTTCCTTGGCCTAAAGCCAGTAGAACAGGAATAAAAGGAAGAAGCATAGAGGAGCCAGAGGTGTTGTGCTGGTGAAGTCTAATGAAATTCAAGTTCATGGGTCAGGGTATAAAAGCGTGGCGTGCCGTAAGTAACGTTTCACTGCCATGAACCTGCAGCCACTTGCATCTCTTATGCTTTCTTCAAATGTAAACATTTGTAGGCTATAAAATATAGACAGTAGAAAAGAGTATTAATTTGTGCTGGTGTAATATGTTGACTAATGGATGAAACAAGAGATGTAGCAACAATGTAATTCTTTTGCCAGACACCTAATGGCAGGTGGGAGAAACAATATTGTAACAGGTTTGCAACAAAAGAAAGAAGAAACCAAATCCAATGATAGAGCATTGATGCCCTTGATTGGTTTGCTTCGAGAATAACATTTCTGCAAGTTCGAAGGGATTTTCCAGCCTTGACTTTTGTTAGCTGAGTTGTTGAATTGTTTTCTAAGGAAAGGTAGTTAAATCCCACAGACGTTCGGGAAGACCGCTGAGAAAGGTGAGCTGACATTGTGATCTAAGTGTAGGCTCTGGAACTTCAGCAGCAGACTTCTGAGGATCTGGGTTCGAGGGTTATACATTGACTTGGTTCACCCGCTCCGTGCGCCCTCCTCAACCGGATCCAGAGAACCAGGAGCCTGACTCGTTACAAAACATTGCCTGTCATTCTGTATCAATCAAAGAAAATCAGTTACGAAAGTCAGTATTCAAGGGTGTCAGAAATCATTCTCCAGATCTGGAAACTCTGAGATAGTGACACAGAAAAGGTGTCACTTTTAAGATAATAGGCAGAGTCTACCCTTAGGGAGACGTAGCAGGGTGTCAGACAAAGAATAGTTATCTAAGATTAAAACGGTAGATTTGCACTGGTGAAAACAGGCTCCTGTATCCTGGGACAAAATACTGATTAAAATATGTAGTCTTATCAACTGGACAGACCATAATGCTGTTCTTGACAGCGAGATAGAGAGTACGTCTGCGGATCGTGAAATATGGCATTGTCATCTGTCTTCACAGTAATACATATAGTACCTGGGACCCTGTAGTGCCCCAGGGACAAATACTTGATAGTTAGAGGTGTGTGTGTGTGTGTCCTGCGCACACACACGTGTGTCCTAATTTCCTGTATACTCACTTTCTCTGATCTCTCCTTCATAGAAAAAATAATAATAATAAAGTATCTCAACTTGCCGCCTGCAATTTCTCCCCTCCCATTGTCCCTTTGACCTACCCTTATTATGTCTTCACCCTCACCTTCCCACCTTAGAGAGTGTTGGTTAAAGTTAGCAACGGCCTCTCCTTGGCTCAGTCCCAGGGTTCTATTGCCCTTGACATTTTCTTTAGCCCATCAGCAGAATTGGACCAACTTAATCCCTGCCCACTCCGGGTGTTCATTTCCCCCACCAGCTCCCCCCCCTTCTGGTTCTTCATTGATTTGACCTGATTCCATTCACGTTCCCAGGTTTTTCCCTCAGATATCTTTACTTTTTCCACTTATTTACTGCCTTAATGACCCTATCCATTGCCGAGCTTCCTAAATTAATATATTGCTAACCCGAACTACTCTCCTGAAATTCAGAAATAAACAGACATCTCATGGTCTGACATTCGAACTTGGATGTTTAATAGAAATCTCACTAAGTGTGTCCAGAAGTGAAATAACAATCTTCTCCCACAGACTTCACTGGGCCTGAATTTCTCTCCGTCTCAGGTAACGATACCTAGATCTTCTCAGTTATCCCAAACAGATAAGTCTGTGTTCTCCTAGGGTTTCTCTGGGTCGCTCTCACCCTTCATCCAGTCTGGGACTGTGTCCTGCCATTTCAGCATTGAAAATATTTTCAGGATCCAAATATTTTTCAACAACTCCTCCCCTGGTTTAAAATCACGACCATCATCTATTTTGATTATCTGAATAGTTTCCCTAACTTGTCTGTTTTTATACATCTTTTTTGTCCCGACTCATAGAACAGCACACATAGAGACTATTGATTGAATCATTTCTTCCTTAATATTGAGAAAGAGCAACGTACAATGATTAATACAACCTTCCATCATAACTTATGAAAACTTTCTTTTGGATGATTCTTAAAAGAGATTCTAAAATGTGATCAATCCCCAAAGTGAAAGCAGCAGCAGAAATCATTCGAAGAAATTCTGGCTAAACTTCTATCTGATCATGACCATTGGATTCGCGGATTCATTTCTGTAATAGATGATATGCGTGTCTTCCCCACTATTTACTTTCATTTTACCATTTTCATGCAAACCAGAAGATGTTAGTTGCTGCCCTTGTTTTTTATTTTATTTTTTTAGCTTGGGAGAGTTTTCTAGTTGCAGTAACTTGCTCTGTCCAAGGGCAAGTGTTGAAGAATTAGCGCTCCCCACAGCAAGCTTCGACTAATGACTATTGGATGTCGGTATATAAATGCCCCAGCATCGTGCCTCTTGGGTGGGATAACTCTGGGATACGTTTGTTAGATTGATTCTCAGGACTGCTCAGCAGTCGTAAAGTCTAATTGTCTAGTGGTCACTTGTCTGATTACCCAGCACACCAACTGCCTTCCTGTCCTTACCTCCGTACAAGCATTTGGGGATCAATTTCCAAGCACATTATTCACTCTCCAATACTCCAATTATCAACAAGAATTTTCATCAATAACCCTAAATTACCTTGTTTTAATGTTAATAATGCTATGTTATTTTTTTATTTTTTGGCGGGGGGCTGGGTTTGAACCCGCCACCCCTGGCATATGGAGCCAGTACCCTACCCTTTTGAGCCACAGGTACTGCTCCAGTAATGCGATGCTATTAAACAAGATCACCATCCGTACACAAATGAGCGCATGTCGTGGCTATCCCATGCAAACATCAGCGTAGAGGTGGCAGAGGGGAGATGAAATTACCAGCCTAACTTTTGAGCACGCAGCAGGAGAATCCAGGCCTCTCTCCCCCAGGGCTGACCCTTGCTACTCATTTGTGAAATTCCGTTTAATTATATCATTAAGTGGTACTGACACAGGCCAGTAAGCCACAGGGGGTAAATATGCCCATTAAAGTCTTAACCCATTTCCATTTCCTTTAATTCTTTAAACCACACTGGAGTCATTTAATGTCAATTCTACATTTCCAGAGATCTGTCTTAAAATTTGTCCATATATATCTTATAGATTCAGTTTTACCGTAAGCCCACACTTATTGATATTAATTTGCCAGATTTGGGCAGCTCGAGGAGATTGACTAAATCCTAGTTATATGGATTATTAATGGGAGATACTTTTCACTGTCAAATTCTGTTCACCTTAAAAATGATCCTAATCTTAAGTTTTTGACTTGGGACCATGGCAACGCCAAGTGATTTTACTGATCAAAAAGAAATCAACTCCTATGTACACATACTAAGTAAGATTTTTAAAATTAATTCCTGGAAATTACCACCATGTTTGAAAGAACATATAGGTATAGCTGTAAATTGTATTTGAGTTAGGTAATTTTTCTAAAACACCACTGTTGAAACTTTCTAAATAGAAAGTAGGTCAATCTCTCACTTACCAACTGAACAGGAAAAAGATAATTAGCAAACATGGCATCAATTTAGTTTAATGAAAAATAAATTATAGCATAATGGTTTTGGGGACAGTTTCTTTGATTTGGAAAACCATTTGAAGACTAGTAAATCCCGAGGCTTTCAGGGAGAAAGAAAAATGCTAATATTGACCAAGTGTAGTATACTATAAAAGTACATTGTGTCTAAAAGATGAATGGGAGTGATAAGGCCCAGGCAAACACCTCCTAGGTGTTGCCCGTTCCTCGTAGACCTACACTATACTTTACTTAGCTGTATGTTACAACCTGGTCCAGAGATTTCCAGGAGTCAAGACTACGTCAACGTGAGTGCGACTCTCATAAATCTTAGAACAAATCTCACTTACATGAGAATAGTTTAAACTCCCCTGTTGTAAAAAACACATAGTTAATTGACCTGGACTGAATACAGGTATAAAAAAAAAAGGGAGGGATCCCCCAAATCCTGACACGTGTCTCCAGAGAGATCTTCCCATGAAAATCTTCCCAAAGCTGATGGTCATGCCACCACTTTTCAACTTGGACCCGTTCCACCAGAATAAACTGCTTGACCATGACATGCTGTCTCAGACTCACCTCTGACAACTGGAGTCAAACCAAACAGCAAAAGTGGGTCCTTATGATGTAGGACCTCCGGGAGCCCTGAATATAGAATGCGGTGCTATTTTCCACATAGTATTTTTTAAATTTTTTTTTATTAAATCATAGCTGTGTACATTAATGCAGTCATGGGGTACAGTGTGTTGGTTTTATATACAATTTGAAATATTTTCACCAACCTGGTTAACATAGCCTTCTTGGTATTTTTGTTAGGACATTTATATTCTACATAATATTTTGATTTTAGGACCAATTTCTCTAGAATAGTATTTCTAGAATAAGAAAAGTAAATAAAGAACAGTAAATGAAAGATGGTTATATGGAACAAACACACGTTATTGAAAAAAAAACTACATTATTACAAAATAACAGTGCAGCGAAAGAGAAACCAATGATAATGTAAAGAGAATAATTTAAAATCAAATTCCGGGCTATGTTTAGATGTAGAAAATAGAAATGAATGGAAAATAGAGATAAATAAAATTAAAAATCTAATTTAAATAATTTTATCCTTACTTTTCCCAAAAATTACATATATTTTTCTGATTCAGAAAAGCTTAATGGAAAGGTGTTTATAAAAAAGAAAGAGAAAATAATTGAACAGGTGAATTATAGTAGTCATTTTGAAGGCTTTAAAATTTAAAGTGTGTTCTTTTTTTTTTTTTGAGACAGAGCCTCAAGCT
>CAUYQS010127068.1:0-14846 GCA_963574585.1 Otolemur crassicaudatus
CTTTCCTTCTTTCTTCCCCCACCTCCCGTCTTTCCCTTGGCTCTCCTCTACTCTCTCCTCTTCCCCACTCTCTCTTGATCTCTCTCCCCTCTTTTCTCTCCTCGGTGCTGCTCTGCAGCCTCCCTCCCCCCACTAATAAAAACCTTTCCTACAAAAAAAAAAAAAAAAAAAAAGAAGTTAAGTTCTCCAGGCTCGGCGTCTGTGGCTCAAGATTCTAAGGCGCCAGCCACATACACCTGAGCTGGCGGGTTCGAATCCAGCCTGGGCCTGCCAAACCACAATGATGGCTGCAACCAAAAAAAAAAAAATAGCCGGGTGTTGTGGTGGGCACCTGTAGTCCCAGCTACTTGGGAGGCGGAGGCAGGAGAATCACTTGAACCCAGGAGTTGGAGGTTGCTGTGAGCTGTGATGACACAGCACTCTACCCAGGGCAACAGCTTGAGGGTCTGTCTCAAAAAAAAGTTCTCCAAACCATTTAGTATCAGACTTGGTCCCTTCTCACTCCCTTTTTCTCCACAGAAGCTGAGCTCTTCAGGAAAATTCGCATTCAGATGAGGGCCCTGGACATGCTCCAGATGGCCTCCTCCCCTCTTGCTTCCTCTAGAAACCAGGCTGACCAAGAGCCCCGCACAGCCACCCGAACCCAAAAGGAAAAGCTTGGGTTTCTGCACACTGACTTTGAATTCCAGCCTCGGGTGAACCCTGTGGTCCCCAACTACGAGGACCTTTACAAGGCCTTCCAGAGAAGAGCTGCCAAAAAAAGGGAAACCCGAGAGGTGACTCGCAACAAGCCCTTCTTGTTGAGGACTGCCAACCTGCATCACACTCGGCGGCCCTGTGATGCCTCCTCCACTGGAGGGAGGAGGGTGAGAGCCTAGGCAGCTGTGGGAGTCAGAGAGGGTGGGTCTGGGTCTAGACAAAAAGCACTTCTCATGACATTTTTCTTTTTTTTCTTAAGCACTAGCTCACTTGTAAGCAGATCCACATTCATATAAAGTCAAGACCATGGGAAGACTTTTTTTCTTTCCCACTCTAGGGATCCTGCAAAAATAAGTCCACGCTGGTATGGAAGGCAGGGAATTGGGATCAGTTGCTTATGTCCCTATACAAATCTGAAGGAACTCTTATTATTGAATTAAAAACTTTAAGATTCCTATCTTTTAGTAACTTCTGCTTGTTACTAAATTTAAGGTCTTATTATCCTTGCCTTAGTCTCAGGGAACAAAATGAAGATTCTCATTTTCAGTTCTTCACTGAAATTGAATCTTTATTAAGATAGAAACTGGCTTGGTGCCTGTGGCTCAAGCTGCTAAGGCACCAGCCACATACACCTAAGGTGGCGGGTTCAAATCCCCAGCCCGGGCCCGCCAAACAACAATGATGGCCACAGCCAAAAAATGGCCGGGCATTGTGGCCGGCGCCTGTAGTCCCATCTACTTGGGAGGCTGAGGCAGGAGACTCGCTTGAGCCCAGGAGTTGGAGGTTGCTGTAAGCTGTGATGCCATGGCACTCTACCCAGGGGGATAGCTTGAGGCTCTGTCTCAAAAAAAAAAAAAAAAAAAAAGATAGAAACTAATCACACATGCTGTCCTACCAATACCAGCCTTGTTTCCTCTAGGATTCTCCACAGCCACCAACTACACCCCTGCCAAGGAGTCGTTCTCTGAGTGGCCTTGCTTCCCTCTCTGCTAACACCCTCCCTGTGCACATCACAGATGCCACCAGGAAGAGGGAATCTGCAGTCAGGTGAGTGATCAGGGAATGTAAGACTCAAAATGTTCTAATTCTTGCTCAAGTGCTAGAAACCACCTTGCTGCCGGGGCTCCTTTCCAGTTATCAGTGACACTTCTTTGATGAGCATAGGAATACTTGTGGTTTTCCACACCTGGTACTGAGAACATAGCCATCATTCAGCCAGTATTCTTGGGGACTTACTCTGTGCCAGGCACAAGGTTAAGGCTGAAGATACCTCAAGGAACCTACAGTCTAATATCTAGTCTGAAATACAGAAAAGCAAAAAATGCAATGATTATATTTATGAGTAATGCAATGATGGAGGACGGGACTGTGAGGGCACTGGGCAGCTTGGGATAGGAATTTCTTGTCCCTTGTAACATATGTCTAAGATTAAACCTGAAAAATGAGGAGTTAGCCAGCCAAAGCCTAGAGAGAAAGAAGGTTCCAGATAGAATGTAAGTAAAAGCCCACAGGTCAAAGAGGAAGGTAGCTATGAGGAACAAGATCTATAGAAGCATGATAGTTGGCGGAACCTGCTCCCAAAAAGATAAGACATCCATTACATAGATTTGAGATTCTCTGAGATTCATCTTGGTGAGGTGTCAGTAACTTGGGAAGCAAAAGCCTGCTTATTTTTAACACTTTAACTGACCTGACTCTGTCATGATACTGTTCTCAGTGAGCCATCCCTCCAGCAAGAAAAAGTCCTCCACCAAGCCTCTAAGCTGACATAAGCAGGGGAGGGTGGTGGTGTTGTGAGCAGTTTAGCCCAGGAGAAGATAACATCTCAGTACCTTCCCATTGGGATTATTGGGGAGCACCTGGAACCTACATGCTCCTTAAGACCCACAACAGGGATTGTAGAAATGTATTTAGGATCCAAGGGATATGTCTTTTTTTCTTCAAATTTCATAGCTACACCTACGAAATCAAGGCTAACTACATCAGCAATAGGCCTCATGAACAAGAGGCTGGCCCACTTACTAAGGATAACCACATCTGTTTTCTAGCAGGGAGTTCAACATATGAGCAGATTAAACTTTCATGTTTATCTTCCCAGTCTATTTGAATATAAACACCCAAATATAAGAGTCTTGATTATTTTTCCTTTTGGTAGAATAAAATCTGAAAAATGATTTAGTTTGATAAACTAAGTGCTGTAGGTTGACCCCAAATTGTCTGCGTTGAAGGAGGCCCATTTCTAGTCCTCTTTGGAAACACAGATTTGTATTCCTAAAAGACCATGAACCCAGACACCTTCCAACCCCCTACTTACAGAACAGTGATCCAGGTCAGAGACAAGGATCTCTGGATCCTTGTTCTTTTTTTTTTTTTTGAGATAGAGCCTCAAGCTGTCCCCCTGGGTAAAGTGCAGTGATATCACAGCTCACAGCAACCTTCAACTCCTGGGCTCAAGCGAGTCTCCTGCCTCTGCCTCCCAAGTAGCTGGGACCACAGGCGCCTGCCACAGTGCCTGGCTATTTTTTGGTTGCAGCCATCATTGTTGTTTGGCAGGCCTGGACTGGATTCGAACCTGCCACCTTAGGTGTATATGGCTGGTGCCTTAGTCACTTGAGCCACAGGCGCCAAGCCTAGATCCTTGTTCTAATGCTGGCTTTTTCACTTGCATGCTGGGTAGGTAGCTTTGAGAATGTGGCTTACCTTCTCTGAGCCCCAAGCTCCTCCCCTATAACAAGGGGACTTACAGTCTTTACCTCTTAAAGCAGTTATGAGGAAATATAATGGTACTAGGTTCAAGACAGGTAGCTCAGCAAATGATAGCTATTAGCATTACTTTGTTTCTAGATAGGCAGGTAATCTAGCAAAGACCTACTGAGTGTTTGGCTATTTAAGATATTTTTTAAGTCACATTTCTCCAGTTTATTTATTTATTTTTTTGAGACAGATTCTCACTCTGTGCCCTGGGTAGAGTGCCATGGCTTCATAGCTTACAGCAACCTCAAACTCTTGAGCTCAAGCAATCCTCCTGT
The DNA here is from genome assembly GCA_963574585.1 of Otolemur crassicaudatus. Taxonomy (NCBI): domain Eukaryota; kingdom Metazoa; phylum Chordata; class Mammalia; order Primates; family Galagidae; genus Otolemur; species Otolemur crassicaudatus. The sequence goes on from CAUYQS010127068.1 coordinate 3,729, forward strand.
CTCAGCCTCTGAAGTAGCTAGGATTATAGGTACCCACCATAGCACCTAGCTAGTTTTTTGTTTTTTTATTTGTTTCTATTTGTAGTAGAGATGGGGTCTTGCTCTTGTTCAGGCTGATCTCAAACTCCTGAGCTAAAGCAATCTGTCCAGCCTTGGATTACAGGCATAAGCCACCACAACCAGCCTTTTCCTTTATTTATGTATTTATTTATTTATTTTTGAGACAGAGTCTCACTCTGTTGCCCCAGGCTAGAATGCCATGGTGTCACAGCTCAGTGCAACCTCAAACCCCTAACTTAACAGATCCTCTTATCTCAGCTCCCAAGTAGCTGGGACTATGGGCACCTGACATGACACTCAGCTAGTTTTCCTATTTTTAGTAGAGATGGGGCCAGGCTGGTCTCACATTCCTGAGTTCAAACAATCCACCTGCCTCAAACTCCCAGAGTGCCGTGATTACAGATGTGAGCTACCGCACCTGGCCTCTCCAGTTTAATAAATGAAGTTAACCTAGGGTAGGAAATCACCATGTCCATAATGATGGAAAGGCTTCATCCTAGTGCTTTAATCCCATAATATTATTCTTTCTGAAAATGGCAGCTATGGTAAATTACCTGCCCCATTCACTGAAAACCCAATGTCCTTTCCAGAGAGGTTACTAAGATTGCTTTTAAGTATACCCAAGCTGATTATACTCTTTCTTGCCTCTTCTCTTTAGAAATTCACTGGAAAAAAAGGAAAAAGCAGATGAGAGTATTCAGTGGTTAGAGATGCACAAAAGGAAATGTCAAGCAATGTCTAAATCTGTGACCTTACGTGCAAAAGCCATGGATCCCCATAAAAGTCTGGAGGAGGTGTTCAAAGCAAAGCTGAAAGAGAACAGGTCAGTGTCCTCTATATGACAGAGGTATCTGCCTTGGGATCCAACAGATCACTGGTCTTGAAAATGGCAAAATGGGGCAGCACCTGTGGCTCAATGAGTAGGGCGCTAGACCCATGTACTGAGGGTGGTGGGTTCAAACCCGGCCCCACCCAAACTGCAACAAAAAAATAGCCAGGTGTCCTAGCCCCAGCTACTTGGGAGGCTGAGGCAATAGAATCACCTAAGCCCAAGAGCTGGAGGTTGCTGTGAGCTCTGACACCATGGCACTCTACCCTGGGCAACAAAGTGAGACTCTGTCTCTAAAAAAAAAAAAAGAAAGAAAGAAAATGGCAAAATGGAGTCATGATTACAGGGGAGGCACCTACAATTATAGGGAATCGAGGATTCTGCCAGGTAGTCAGGAATTTAAAATGTACATGGGAGTTACAATCCTTAACTAGAATGAAGGGGGTTCTGGATTGGAAAAGACAGAATTCGTTCTGGAAATCTTGTTAATTAATTTCAGGAACAATGACCGTAAAAGAGCAAAAGAGTATAAGAAAGAATTGGAGGAAATGAAGAAGAGAATACAAACAAGGCCGTATCTCTTTGAACAAGTTACCAAGGTAAAACTAAAGCATCATAATTCCTTTACTTTCTGCCTTGGATGAAAGGGCTCTTCAAAATTATCAAACTTCAATATGTGGATATTAAACATTTCTAAATTTGGCCCATTTTATTACTACCAGTTTTTCCCAAAGTAAGTAGTACTATAGTGATTTCTGCTTGGGTTGATTTAAGACTGGATTCCAAAGACATCTATAAGGGAGTATTTCACTTCGTTAAGTTTTCACTATAGTCTCACTTCCAGACTGAATCACAGTGTGTGGGGGGCAGGGGTTTAGATCCCAGACACAGTGACCATTTGGGTGTTTTTGTTGTCTAGAGCCACTATTTACAGTGCTGGGAAGGCAGCTTCCTCTGGCAGTATTGCTGCCCCTGGGTGTCCCCAGCCTCTAGGGCAGCAGCACATTTATAGGTCTCCAAGGGTTGGGATGCTCACAAGCACTACATAAGGCTCCTTCCAGAGATTAAGTGGCTTTAAGGCTGGAAGATTATTATTTAAAAATATTTTCTAGACTTTAGGAAAGTTGTACTTGAGATCGCCCTAAGGAAGCTTTGGAGCTACTTCAACAGCCAACACAGGCCACCATCCCAGCAGTTTCAGGCTTCATCAGGCTCTGTAGATCCCTTTCCTCTCCAGAGTTTCAGACAAAAGCTGGGGTTCCCTAGACACCTTGTTCCAATTGCCGAGCATTAGAGTATTAGATTCATCGTATAGCTGGTGCATTAACTATGAATTTGCTAGATCCATGCTCCCACCTCCATAAATCTCTATCTTACATATTCATGGCAAAGTCTTGGATTTTCTTTTCTTTTTTTTAAAGAGACAGTCTTACTTTATCACCCTTGGTAGAGTGCTGTGCTGTCACAGCTCACAGCAACTTCTAACTCCCGGGCTTAGGCAATTCTCTTGCCTCAGCTTCCTGAGTAGCTGGGACTACAGGGCCAGCCACAATGCTCAGCTATTTTTTGTTGCAGTTTGGCCAGGGCCAGGTTCGAACCTGCCACCCTTGGTATATGGGGCTGGCACCCTACCCACTGAGCCACAGGCACCACCCAGGTCTTGGATTTTCTTAGCAACCTGCATTGTTCAAAGTCTCTCGTGCTCATCTATCTTCTTTTTTTTTTTTTTTTTTGAGACAGAGCCTCAAGCTGTCCCCCTGGGTAGAGTGCCATGGCTTCACTGCTCACGGCAACCTCCAACTCCTGGGCTCAAGCGAGTCTCCTGCCTCAGCCTCCCAAGTAGCTGGGACCACAGGCGCCCGCCACAACACCCGGCTATTTTTTGGTTGTAGCCATTATTGTTGTTTGGCGGGCCCGGGCTGGATTCGAACCCGCCACCTTAGGTGTACGTGGCTGGTGCCTTAGCTGCTTGAGCCACAGGCGCCGAGCCCATCTATCTTCTTTATGTTGACTTGTTTCAAGTAAGTCTATTCTTCAGATCTCAATAGACGTTTCAGCACTCTAAGACAATGTACTCTGATTTTTTTCTTGAATATTACAACTAAGAAATAATTTTTTTCTGGCTCACAGGGAGACCTTGTATCCTTGTAGAGTGTTGTTAATGAGATTTATTTCCTATTTATTTTATTTTAGTGTTCCTGTTCTTGGTTTTATTGCTTTTATTATTATTTTTGCAGTTTTTGGCAGGGGCTGGGTTTGAACCCGCCACCTCTGGCATATGGGGCTGGCGCCCTACTCCTTTGAGCCACAGGCGCTGCCTCTGCTTTTATTATTTTTATTTTATTTTTGAGATGGAGTCTCACTCTGTTGCCCTGGGTAGTGGCGTGGCATCATAGCTCACAGCAACTCAAACTCTTGGGCTCAAGCAATCCTCTTGCCTGAGCCTCGTGAGTAGCTGGAACTACAGGCATGTGGTACACACACCAGGCTAGCTTTTAAATCTTAAAACACTTTTAGTCATTTTTTTTCATCTGGTGTCTCAACTGTCTTCCCCAAATCTAAGACCTTGCTTTTCAAAGGTGTAGCACCCAAATCAAAAGTTGTCATCTCTCTCTATGAAGAACTGTCAGGCGGGCCTGTGTGTTCAGGACAGAGAGGTAGTCACATGATAGCCTTGAGTAGCAAAGTTCATCAAATGCATGTGGGAGTCTCAATAGCTATTTTTGAATGGTAGGATTATAGATCATTTCTAATGTCTTTTCATTAAAAAAAAAAAGAGTCATTTCCTAGCTGTGTTAGAAATATAGAATTATAGGCCCCATCCTTGAGACAAATGAGAATCTGCGTGTAACACTAGCACTGACCTCAGGTGACTCAGATGCACATTAACACTTGAAAACAAGATTTTCATGTAAATCTGTGCCCAGCAATAAGGAAAGGATAGTGGCAGGAGGGTATTGATTAAGCAAGTAATTTAGAACTGTCCATTCCACAGGATTTTGCCAGGAAAGAAGCAGAAAAACTGTACCTGGACACCCTAAAGCAGGCTGGGCTGGAGGAAGACTTTGTGAGGAACAAGGGTGAAGATATCCCAGCTGTACAAGGGAAGGAAGGAACCAAAGTCAGGAATTCTCCCAGGTAACCTGAGATGCTGCTGTCATTCTCATCCCCTCTAAATTGGGAGGAACCTTTAGAACAGCCACTTATACTTTGAGATCACATCCTTTATTTATATAATAACTAATATAGGGACCTCCAAACAACACATTTGAATTTAGAGAATGGTGCAGTTTTGTGAATAAAACCTAACCATTGTATATTAAATTTGATTTCTTCAATTTGAAATACACATAGATAATTTCCAATTCCAGTTCTGATTCCATGAGTCAAAAGGATTTCCACTTTACTTCTCTAAGAAAAATCATGTATACTTTGACTTCTTATAAAATGATACAACTGTTTCTCTAGCATTTCTTAAAGGTATTAGCATTACTTCCTCCATAATCTATTTTGATATAAGTCAAAGGGAGAAAAGCATAGTATCTGTGCATTATTGTCAATTTGGTTTCATCTCTTAAGTCTTAATGGCCCCTCCCTTCTTTTTTTTTTGCAGTTTTTTTGGCCAGGGCTGGGTTTGAACCGGCCACCTCTGGCATATGGGGCCAGCGCCCTACTCCTTTGAGCCACAGGCACTGCCCAGCCCTCTCCTAATTTCTATACTAGTTTCTTCTCTAGAAATTTCCCTTTATACCCCACATAAAATAAGAATGTTAAGACCATACTTAAATCTTACATAATCCCTTACTTTTTCTATTTTATAATGCTTTAATATATTCTACAGCATCCATGAAACTACAAAACTCAGCATTAGGGATCCACAGCAAGATTTAGAAGACTCTCTAGAACAGCCTACCAGCCCCAAGAAAGTACTGGAGGAGCTGTCTTATGAATCACTGGACAATCTCAAGTCACTTGCTTAATCAGTACACTTAAAATCACTGCTTTTGAACAATATTCAGCAGCTGACAGGTCTGAGTCAAAGTAGCCAAAACTTGGGTTTTGAGACATGAGAACTTTCAGAGAATGGGGTAAAGAGTAGCAGATAACACAGAAATCAAAGTTAGAAAGCACAAGTGAAGGGATCATTGTCCAGAGTTAAGATTTCTTGCATCATGCCTCAAAGCCCAGATGCCTATAGGAGATAGGCAACTTAAGTCAGCCAGCAGATGTAGTATATATAGTAGGAGATAGTAGATAATGGAGAGGATAAACCCTACTGGACTGCAGACTCAGAATTAACCAGATCAATACATTTTCATCAAGCCTGAAATATCCATGTTTGCAAGTAACTGAGAAATTATTTAGAAATTATTTAGAATTATATTATTTAGAAATTATTTAGCCTGAAATATCCATGTTTGCAACTGAGAAATTATTTAGAAATTATTATATCAGATTTGCCCAATGGAGGATGACAAATATGCAACCTCTAGTAGAAGAATTTCTTATCCTTAACTATTGGTTATTTTTGGTCTTTTCTGGTGGTGACAAAGTAATAATCTAGTAACTACCACCTTAAGTTTGCTAGTTAGAAATGAAGACACTCACAACATGTTTCCTAAGACTCCTCTGTTCAGTTTTACCTGCATGGAATCCAAAGGATAAATCAGTGCACTATCTAAAGGGGAAAGAACTGGTTTATTAATATTAATCTCCTCTCTAATAAATTTTGTCCAAAGCAAGAGCCAAAGAACTGACTGGGCTGTTTTTTTTATTTAAAGGGAACACTGAAGCTCTGAATCATGTGATTTTTAACTTTAAAAAAAACAAACACAAAAAAATCCCCTCTTAACATGCTACTGTATGTTCTATTAACGAAGGAAGGAAAGTAACCAAGTAGAGGTGTACAGGACAAGGTAGTACCTCAGCCTGGGTCAAGGAGAGATTCAAGTAATTTATTTTTTGCAGCCCAGTGGCAGAAAGTCTCTTACTCAGGTTGCTAAAGGGAGAATGTCACATCAGAACTGACATCACTCCCTTCTTCAAAGCAACAAGGCATCTTGAAAGCTCAACTTCCCGGTGAAGTTTTGTGGTTGGTGCAGGACTTAGTTCATCCGTGTGAAAAAGACAGCTGAGTTTGGGATGAAAACTCTTCAAAGGAAAACCTCCTATCAGCAGTCATAATGAGAAACTTCAGCCAATACACTAATCAATGCACTTTTGGGAGTTTATCCCAAAATTTTGCAGTGGGAAGAGAGGTAGGTACAATTACCCAGCCCACAGTCACTGCTTCCTTCCTTTTCTGGATCAGATGGTAGTTAGAAGAGAAGCTCTTCTACATCCATCTTCTATGCCAGGGAAGATGAACAGAGGCAAAAGTGGAGTTGTGTCCTTTAGAGATTCATTTTGGTTCTGGCAGAACATGAGCGATAGCATCCTGTTCCCACTATATGCACTCTCAAATCAGATAGAGCTGCTCTTCCAGGAGTCAGCACCCATGCTCATGTCCGTCTTTCAGTTAAATCTCCTTGGTTTAGTAACTGTAAAAGTTGAAAGCAAATTTACAATAGGTTACAGTTGAATTATAGGAAAAATAATTTATACTAAGTAAAGGATTAAGAACAAAGAATGAGGAATGCACTGAACAAGGATATCTATTTCCAAAGCAAAAGCTACACAAACTGAAAGATCTCATTCATATCACTAGTCTTAGATAGCACTCCAGCCACTTCATGAGGCTGGTATGTTACTAATTGCAATGAAATTTCCTGAGTCTATTAAACCAAACTATTGTTCGTGTAATTACCTATTCACCAGTGATGGGAGAAATCTCTACCTTATAGGGAAATTAGAAATGTTAACAACCAAAACCTTGGGTGGCGCCTGAGGCTCAGTGAGTAGGGGACCAGCCCCATTATACCAAGGGTGGCCGAGGGTGGCAGGTTCAAACCCGGCCCTGGCCAAACTGCAACAAAAAAAATAGCCAGGCATTGTGGCGGGCACCTGTAGTCCCAGCTACTAGGGAGGCTGAGACAAGAGAATCACGGAAGCCCAAGAGTTGGAGGTTGCTGTGAGCTGTGATGCCACGGCACTCTACCGAGGGCAACAAAGTGAGACTCTCTCTCTTGAAAAAAAAAAAAGAACCAAATCCTTGTATGTCAGCATCAGCCAAAGCACAAGGTGAAGTCTCAAGTATCAGAAGGAAACAGGAAAAAGATCCATTTCCTTTATAAGTACTATATGAAGAGGCAGAACCTGTTTGTAAGAGATACCATCCTTGTGATAAAGGAGATAAGCTGGAGGGACTCCCACATGGTGACAGCTAACACTGACACATTATATTCTACTCTAGGCTTCTATTGAAAGGAGATTTTGTATAGTTGATGAAATTGGTTTCTATTTCATTATAAAAAGAAAATGAAGCTGAGTACTGTCACTCACACCTGTAATCCCAGCACTATGAGAGGATCACTTGAAATCAGGAACTTGAGACTACCCTGGATAACATGGTGAGACCTTGTATTTATAAAAATTAAAATAAAAAAGAAAGGCTTAGCTCCTGTAGCTCAAATGGCTAAGGTGCCAGCCACATACACCAGACCTGGTGGATTCGAATCCAGCCCAGGCCTGCAAAACAACAATGACAACTACAACCAAAAAATAGCCAGGCATTGTGGCGTGCACCTGTAGTCCCAGCTACTTGGGAGGCTGAGGCAACAGAATCGCTTAAGCCCAGGAGTTGGAGGTTGCTGTGAGCTGTGACACCAGGGCACTCTACCCAGTGTAACAGCTTGAGACTCTGTCTCAAAAAAAAAAAAAAAAATCAGCCAGGCAGGTTAGTGTGTGCCCAGTCCCAGCTACTCAGCAGACTAAGTCAGGAGGATCACATGAGCTCAGGTATTTGAGGTCACAGTGAGCTATGATCACAGCAGTGTACTCCAGCCAGGGTGATAAAGCAAAATCCTGCCAAAACAAAGAGAAAGGAAGGAAAGGAGGGTGGTGCCTGTGGCTCAGTAGGGTAGAGCGCTGGCCCCATACACCAAGGGTGGCGGGTTGGAACCTGGCCCCGGTCAAACTGCAACAAAAAAATAGCTGGGCATTGTAGCGGGCACCTGTAGTCCCAGCTACCCGAGAGGCTGAAGCAAGAGAATCGCCTAAGCCCAACAGCTGGAGGTTGCTGTGAGCTTTGACACCATAGCACTCTACCAAGGGCAACAAAGTGAAACTCTGTCTCAAAAAAAAAAAAAAGTAAGGAAGGAAATGAGATGAGAACAGTTTTTTGGTTTTTTTTTTTGAGACGGGAGCCTCAAGCTATCCCCCTGGGTAGAGTGCCGTGGCATCTCAGCTCACAGCAACCTCCAACTCCTGGGCTCAAGCGAGTCTCCTGCCTCTGCCTCCCAAGTAGCTGGGACCACAGGCGCCCGCCACAACGCCTGGCTATTTTTTGGTTGCAGCCGAAATTGTTGTTTGGCGGGTCCGGGCTGGATTCGAACCCGCCACCTTAGGTGTATGTGGCTGGTGCCTTAGCCACTTGAGCCACAGGCGCTGAGCCACATTGTAGTTTTTATGTACTTCTTTGGTTACATGTATTCCTATGTATTTTATTCTTTTTGATGCAAATATAGATGAAATTATTTCTTAATTTTATTTTTGGATTATCATTGCTAGTATATAGGTTTTAGTGTAATGATCTTGTATTCTCCTGTTTTGTAGAGTTCATTTATTAGCTCTAATAGCTTTTTTATGGATTCTTTATAAGATTATGTAATTTTTGAATCTAGATAGTTATATTTTGTGCTTTCTAATCTGTAAATGTTTATGTGGCAAGAACAGCCATTCTGGTCTTGTTCCTGTTATTACAGGGGAAGCCATTCAGTCTTTCACCAGTAAATATAGTGCTATCTGTGTCTTTTTCATAGATGCCCTTTATCTAGTTGAGGGAATTCCCATCTATTCCTAGGTTGGTTAGGTGTTTTTATCATGAGAGAATGTTGAAATTTGTCAAATGTTTTGTCTGCATCAATTCAGATGACCTTGTGATTTCCCCCTCCTTTATTCTGTAATATTAATATGGTATATTACATTGATTGATTTTTATATGTTGAGCCAATCCTTGCATTCCTGGAATAAATTTTTTGGTCCTGGTGTATAATCCTTTTAATATACTTCTATATTCAATTAGTTGGTATTTCATTGAGAATTATTTGCATACATAATCATAAGGGATATTGGTCTTGATGTCTTTGTCTGACTTTGGTATGAGGGTGATTCTGGCCTCACAGAATTAGTTAGGAAGTATTTCCTCCTCTTCTATTTCTGTAAGAGTTTGTGGAGGATTTTTGTTAATTAAAAAAAAAATGTTTGTGGTAGTGCCTGTGGCTCAGCGAGTAGGGTGCTGGCCCCATATACCAAGAGTGGCAGGTTCAAACCTGGCCCCAGCCAAACTGCAACAAAAAATACCTGGGTATTGTGGCAGGCATCTGTAGTCCCAGCTACTCCAGAGGCTGAGGCCCAAGAGCTAGAGGTTGCTGTGAGCTGTGATGCAAAGGCACTCTATCGAGGGTGACAAAGTGAGACTCTGTCTCTAAAAAATAAATAAATAAATAAATAAATAAATAAAAATTAAAAAAAATGTTTGGTAAAACTTATAAGTGAAGCCATCTGATCTTGGGGCTTTTCTTTTTTGGAAGTTTTTTGCTAACTGAATCACACTGTTTGTTATAGTCTGTTAGAGTTGCTAGTTCTTTTTTTTGGAGACAGAATCTCATTATGTTATCCTTGGTAGAGTGCTGTTTGTTCATCACAGCTCACAGGCACCTCAAACTGTTAGGTTTAAGTGATTCTCTTGCCTCAGCCTCCCAAGTAGCTGGGACTACAGGCACCTACCACAACACCGGCTATTTTTTGATATAGTTGTCATTGTTGTTTGGCAGGCCCGAGCGAGGTTCAAACCCACTAGCCTCAGTGTATGTGACTCTAACCACTGAGTTATGGGTGCTGAGCTATGGGTGCCAAGCCTAGATTTGTTGTTTCTTGTATCAGTTTTGGTAGTGTGTGTGTTTCAAAGAATTAATCCATCTTGTCTCAGTTACCAGTTTGTTGGCTTATAATTGTTTATGAAATTCTCTTAAAATCCTTTTTACTTTATAAGGTCAGTAGTAATATACCTTCATTCCCTATTTTAATGATTTGCGTCTTCTTTCTTTTTCTTGGTCAGTCTAGCTAAAGGTTTATCAATTTTGTTGATCTTTTTGAAGAACCAACTTTTGGTTTTGTTGATTCTCTCTATTGCTGTTTTTTCCCTCTATTTCATTTATTAATCATATTCCTTTCTTCTCCTTGCTTTGAGTTTAATTTGCTTTTCTTTTTTCAGTTCCTTTAGGTGGAAGGTTAGGTTATTGATTTGAGATCTTCTTTCTTTTTCAATGTAGACCTTTACAGCTGTAAGTTTCCTCCTGCACTGCTTTTGCTATGTCTCATATATTTTGATATGTTGTGCTTTCACTTTAATTCTTCTCAGACTATTTTCTAATTTCTTTTGTCATTTTTTTCTTGACCCATTGATTAAGAGTGTTTTAATTTCACATATTTGTGAATTCCAGATTTCCTTCTGTTACTGATTTCTAGTTTCATTCCACTATGGTCAGGGAAGATACTTTGTATGATTTCAATCTTTTAAAAATGTACTGAGACTTGTTGGGTGATCTAATATATCATCTGTCCTGGAGGATGTTTCACATGCACTTGAGAAAAATGTGTTTTCTATCAGGTGTTCTGTATGTATCTGTTAGTTTAGTCAATTGGTAGTGCTGTTTAAGCCTTCTATTTCTTTGTTGATGGTCTGTCTGTTTGTTCTATCTATTTTTTTTCTCACTATGTCATCCTCATAACCACTGTGCTACGGGTGCCGAGCCTGTTCTATCTATTATTCAAAGATGGTCCAACAATTACTGTAGAACTGTCGATTGATTTTTTTCCCCAATTCTATCAGTTTTTTCCTCATACATTTGGGGCTTTGTCATTATGTACACATATGTTTATAATTGTTACATCTTCTTGATGAATTGACTATTTTTTTTTTTTTTTTGAGACAGAGCCTCAAGCTGTCTCCCTGGGTAGAGTGCCGTGGCATTACAGCTCACAGCAACCTCCAACTCCTGGGCTCAAGCAAGTCTCCTGCCTCAGCCTCCCAAGTAGCTGGGACCACAGGCGCCCGCCACAACGCCTGG
>CAUYQS010127070.1:0-16673 GCA_963574585.1 Otolemur crassicaudatus
TGTGGTCCCAGCTACTTGGGAGGCGGAGGCAAGAGACTCGCTTGAGCCCAGGAGTTGGAGGTTGCTGTGAGCTGTAATGCCACGGCACTCTACCCAGGGGGACAGCTTGAGGCTCTGTCTCAAAAAAAAAAAAAAAAAGAGTTGGAGGTTGCTGTGAGCTGTGATGCCACAGCATCTACTGAGGGCAACATAGTGAGACTCTGTCTCAAAAATAATAATACTAAATACATTTTTAAAAACTTTAAAAAATAAACCTAATCACCTCCCTAAGGCTCCCGCCTCCAAATACCATCACATGAGGGGTTAGGGTCACAACATACAATTTGAGGGGGACACAAACATGCAGTTCATGACAGATCTACTGACTTACTGGGAGAAAAAACAGAAATAATCCAGATGTTCATTAATTAGGACATTAGGTTAATTAGTAAATTGTATGAAATAAGGAGAAAGGCAAAACATAGATAGTAATGGTGCCATAAAATAGTAATGATGTGTTCACGGCAATTACACAGATGCCCAGCAGCTGTGTAGAAGACGCATCGGGCTGTAGTGGGGTGTCATGTCTGGAAGTTCAAGAGAGTATTTCTGTAAAGTTTTGAAGCTCATAATTTAACTCCTTTTTTCATATAAGAAAGAAATCTGGGGTCTTTCCCAATAGCTCAACTTTGTTCTTTATTTCAAAGAGAAAGAATTTTGGTCACACACTGAAAATTTAGCTATCAGAATTTTTTACATAGTGAAAAATAGTAAATTTTTTTTTTTTTTTCAGTTTTTGGCCAGGGGTGGGTTTGAACCCACCACCTCCGGCATATGGGGCTGGTGCCCCACTCCTTTGAGCCATAGGAGCCACCCAAAAAATAGTAAATTTTTAAAGGATGTATCTTGAAAAGAAAAAGCCACCTTTGGAGAGTTAGATACCGGCCAGGAATGGTAGCATGTGCCTATTGTCCCACCTACTTGCCAGGTGGAAGGATCACCTGAGCCCAGGAGTTCATGGTTACAGTGGGGCATGATGGTGCCTTGCACACACTCTAGCTGGGCAGCAGAGCAAGACCCTGTCTCTAAAAGGAGTAAAATAAAATAAAATGTTGAGCATGTTCAGTTTTAGACAGTTTCTTTTTTATAGCCCCACTCTTTCCCAAACAGTCCAAACCACAGTGTGAGAGGAGTGAGGCCAGCTGAGGCCTTTGGTGGACATCCTTCCTGAGAAATCTCAGACCCTATGCCTGGCTGCCCTGGGTTGGCCACTGTCAAGGACAGATGTATGGAACAGGCTGTCTGGGTCAGGTTCAGGAGCTGGCTCCTGGCGGGGCTACTGGAGAACTGTCTTCCAGTTTGCTTATTACTGCTTGCTGCTGCACCAAAAAGCTGAAAATTGCCCACCCCTCTTTTCTTGCTTGCTTTCTTTTCTTTTTTCTTTTCTTTTCTTTCTTTCTTTCTTTTTTTTTTTTTTTATTTTAGATAGGGTCACACTCCTGTTCAGGCTGGTCTCAAACTCACAAGCTGATCCTCCTGCCTCAGCCTCCCAGACTACAAGGATTACAGGTATAAGGCATCGCACCTGGACTGCTTTTCAGCTTTTTGATGCAGCTGGTCATTCCAGGGGCTACTGTGGTCACTGCAGAAAGGTAGAGGCCTAGGTCATTTTCTAACCACTGGGCCACAGTGGCCAAAGAATAGTTACATGAGATTATATGGCCCCAAGGAGGCTCATTACAGGAATTCATGGAATTTGTTTATCTAAAAACTTCGCCTCTGAGTAACCATGGACTTGAGGAAGTCACTGACCCCTGGAGTTGGAACAAGCCATGATGCCTTTTTCCAGGCATCAGCTCCAGCTCTGTGGCCTGTGTCCATGAAAGAAAACCGGGGTGGCCACCCTTTTCTGCTTTTTTTGTGTGTTTGATATTTTCTTTTCTTTTTTTTGGAGACAGAGTCTCACTATGTCACACTTGGTAGAGTGCTGTGGCATCACAGCTCACAGTAACTTCAGGCTCTTGGGCTTAAGTGATTCTCTTTCCTCAGCCTCCCAAATAGCTGGGACTACAGGTACCTGCCACAACACCTGGCTATTTATTTATTTTTGGCAGTTTTTGGCCGGGGCTGGGTTTGAGCCTGCCATCTCTAGCATATTGGGCCAGCACCCTACACCTTTGAGCCACACAGGAGCCGTCCAAATTCTTGAAATCTTTTTTTTTTTTGGCTGGGGTTGGGTTTGAACCTACAACCTCCAGCCGATACCTCACTCCTTGGAGCCACAGGCGCCACCCTCCGGCTGTTTTTTTGTTGTCATTGTTTAGCAGGCCCTGGGCCGGGTTCTAAGCCCCAGTGTATGTGGCCGGTGTCCTAACCACTGAGCAACAGGTGCCAAGCCTGAGATTTTTAAGTAAGAACTCCTTGCAGACATTTATAACCCTCTGGCCAACCTGACCTCCCACTGAGACTTATTTACAACAAGGGCCTTAGTATTAATCATTTTTCTCCTGGCCAGAGTCTTATGTGCTGAGGACCCAGGGTCCGAGATAAATTCCAAGATGAGAAAGTTCCTCCAATTCACTGGTGTTCTGCTGCAAATCAGCAGTGACTCCTACTCCATGGTCAAGCCAGCCTTTCCTTTAGTCCCTCATCTGAACCTGGAGGCTGTTTCTATGGTCCAGGTCTTAGTTTTCATCCCTGACCACACCTTCTCTCTCAAAATGTAGAGACTTCAATGAATCCCTAGCAATTAAAAAAAAAGGTGTGGGACTAGAATTCAACCTACTATTCACTGGTAGTGGTTGGAGATTTGTGCCCAAGGGAATTTTTTTGTTGTTTGTTTCTGTTTCTTTCTTTTTTACGAAGCTTTCGATGTCCTCTAAATCCTCTTTGTAGAAACGTTGCCAAAAACCATTAATCGGATAGGATTGAATCTGGCATGCTCCATCATCTGTGTGTGAGAGAGTTTGCTTAGGGCTTGTGAATGTGCCCTTGATGGGGACGTGAGTCTGAACCCAGGATGGTACGTTTGGTCTGGATGTTAGAACACGCTGGCGGTCTGGCCTGGGCAGGGCAGTCTCCCCCCACCTTCCAACCTCCTGAGTCAGTGGCTTACCCAGAGCTCTTTCTCTGCTCTTTGCCCTGCTGGAAAAGCTCACATCAGTAGTGTCAACCACAGGACTTCTGGACCTGGACGCCATGGCTGTCTTCCAGGACACATAGCCACCACCATCCTCCTGGTCAACAGTCAGCGGCACCCACCTCTATATGCCTTGAGCTCCATCTCGCCTGGCAGCTGCCTACTGGACGTTGTCTAGTGAGCACGTCCAGCCAACACGTCACATAGGAGTTCTGATTTCTTTTTTTTTTTTTTGAGACAGAGCCTTAAGCTGTCCCTCTGGATAGAATGCCCTGGCATCACAGCTCACAGCAACCTCCAACTACTGGGCTCAAGCGATTCTCCTGCCTCCGCCTCCCAAGTAGCTGGGACCACAGGCGCCCACCACAACGCCCGGCTATTTTTTGGTTGCAGCCATCATTGTTGTTTGGCAGGCCCGGGCTGGATTCAAACCCACCACCTTAGGTGTATGTGGCTGGCGCCTTAGCCACTTGAGCCACAGGCACCAAGTCAGGAGTTCTGATTTCTGCCCCCTTCCCACCCAGCCTTCCTCATCTCGTTCACCTTCCCCTATGCCTCCTTCAGCTACTCAGGCCAGAAGCCCAGGCATATCCCTGAGTTCTCTTCCTCCCTTTCACCCTCAGTCCCCTCTCTCCAGAGTGTGTCCCCGGCCCCCAGTGCCACACTGCTCACTTCTTTCTGGCTTCTGCTCCAGTCCCTGCCTGTTCACTGACCTTCTCACTGGTTTCCCTGCTCCACCCACCCCCCAACCCCATCCCCGACACACACAAGCTCCCCACCACCACCACCACCCAGCATGACCCTTCTAGACAGAAAGCACAGCCCAACAGTCTGCAGCCCCCCTGCCTCCCACTGTGTGCAAATTCCAGACTGTGACAGGGCCCTAAGGCCCGCTTGGCCTCCTTCCCCACTTCTGCCCCCTCACCCGCCACCCCGCAGCTGCAGCTGCCTTGCCAGTGCTCAGACCACCCCCACCCCAGGGCCTGTGCCCACATCTGAGCCCTGAGGTGCCTGGTCATTCTGCCTGGTGCACCCGGTCTGGGCTGGATAGTCACAGGACTGCTCCTCTCACCTGTCTGCATGTCCTTGCCCACATGAGCAGATGTAAAGTCACTCCTAACTTCCTCTCCCTCCCTCCTGCTGTCCCCCCCCCCAACATAGTCCTATTTGGCTTTCTTGATGGCACTTAATCCCGTCTGAGGTCATCTCTATTTTAGTGTGCACTGCCTGCCGCAGCGCAGCATTTGCTCTTGAGAGCAGGGCCCTTCCCGCCACGCTCACTGACATGGCCATGGCTCCTACAATGTGCCCGGCACACGGTAGGCACCTAATAAGCACTTGTTGAATGAATAAGCCACAGTAACCACAAAAAGAAGGAAAGGAAGTTACCGTCAGCTCTGCCCAAAGGCCAGTCTGTCTCCTTGTCTGTGCCTGAGTGGCAGGAAGGCATGGTAGTTTTCTCCCCGCCCAGGCCCCCAGGGCTGCATATTATACCCCAGAGGGGGAGATTGCTCTGTCAGGCAGTGGACTCCCCAGTGCTAGGTGCGTCCAGAGACTGGATACTAGCAGTTCATCAAAGGTTTTATCTGTAAGCGTTTGCCTTGGGTGGAAGCCACCCAAGATCAGTGGTTTTTTTATTTCTAAAGTGCCGGATAACTTTTTATCTGTTCAGTCTTATCTGGAACCTTCTCCCCCTTGTAGCAGTCCCTGAAAACCTGGGGTAGAATAAAAACTGAGCTAAAGGACCTGGAGGACCCCTACCCAGAAAGAGGACAGAGGGACCCAGAGGTGAATGGGGAAGGGCAGACCACTTGCCTTTGGCTGTGGTCCAAGGGAGCGCCCTAAGTCCTAGCCCACTGCCCCAGGCTGATGGCACCCCAAGTGGGTGGGAGACAAGAGCAGTTCTTAGCCACCACTGAGAAGACAGATGTCACAAAGTTGGGGAGCAAGAGGATCTGGGCGTGGGAGAACTTGGAGAGCTGGGGGTTGCTGGAATTGAACACAGTAGGCCATCGGCTTTTGAGCAGGAAGAGATCATTAAGTTGCCATTTTAAGATGTTCTCAAAGCAGGATAAATTGGAGGAGGCAGCCACAGTGCCACTGTAAGATACTGACTGTGGTAGTAGGAGAGTGGAGAATAAGGAGTGATGCCCAGAGACCTGCTGGAGAAAGGGGGGAGTTTAGAAGTCAGAACGGACAGGAAGACTCGGACCGGAATTCACGTTCCTGGGCCTTGGCGACACATCAGAGATGCTGTGGTGCATGAGAGAGGCCAGTTTGAGACAAGACAGGTTATTAGGTTCTGGACAGAGGCTCCGTATCCTGTGGGACGTGCCTCGTCCCATTGCAAATATGAATTTAGAGAAGGGGAAGAAGGGCAGTGACCTCTGCCCCAGCCTGGTTTCTCCACCGGCACCGCACCCAGGAGCTGGCGCCAGCTCAGCTCTGCTGCTCACCCTCCTGCCCTTGTCACTGAAAAAGATGAACTGACTGGCTAATGGGGTCTTTCTAGAAGGGGTGATGGCTTTGTCAGGTGGGGCCCAGGAGGCTGCCACCAGGCATGGCCCATGCTCGGTTTTCATCTCAGAAACCCAAGCTGCTAAGAAGTGGATGTGAAATCCGCAGACCCCTGTTGCCTTCCTGTTATCTCTGTTGTCACCTGCCGGGTGGAGCTGCTGTCTTCTGATATCACTCTGGATTAATCAGTGGGTTTGTGCAGACACAGGAGGAGGCAGTTCTAGAGGCCACAGGGCCCCAACAGATCCTGCTCGCAGGACACAAGGGCAGAACCATCTCCTCAGGCAGCAGACAAGCAGAGAGATAGGTATCTGTCTCTCTCTTTCTCTGGTGTCTCTCTCTGCTTCAGCACTTTGCATCACGCTTGAATCAGCAGGGCAGCCATAGATGGCACTGTGCCACCTGCAGGGTGTCAACTGCAGGGTGAGTCTCTCTGAGGCTATAGCAGCCTGCCCGTCCCCTCTGCCACTCTCATCTGCTCTGGGCTTTGAGGACGTTAGTCATGGGCTCCTGACACCAGAGAGGCTTCATGTTACTCCTCCCGTCTCCACTCCCTCCACTGGAGGAAAAAGCTGAATTTCAAAATTATCCCAGAACGTGGGAAATCAAACTTGGTCCCTGTTCAGTCATAAACTGCTGAGGCTCTGGTCAGTGAGGTGACTGGGGTTGAGCCCAGCCCTGGCCTGCCCTGGGGACCAGTTAGGGTGACATCAGCTGTCTATCTCTGAGGGCGTCACCAATTCACAATTTCCATGAAATTTATTTCCTTTCTTTAGACGCACAGTGTATGAGTTTGCCAGAGCTGCTATAACGAAACACCCCAGACTGGACAGCTTAAATAACAGACGTCCATTTCTCAGTTTGTGGGTGTCCACCTTCTCCTTATGTCCTCTGTGCACTCATGCACCTGATGTCTCTGTGTGTCTAAACTCCTTCTCGTAAGGACAGCAGTCCTTGGAGTAGGTCCGACCATAACAGCTTCATTTAAACTTAATCCCTTCTTTAAAGGCCCTGTCTCCAAATTACTTAGTCAGGCTGCTGGACTTGGGGTTAACACTTTAACATAGGCCCAGGTGTGGTGGCTGACGCCTGTGATCCTAGCACTCTGGGAGGCCGAGGCAATGTATCTCTTGGGCTCAGGAGTCTGAGACCAGCCTGAGCAAGAGTGACACCCCATCTCTACTAAAAATAGAAAAACTAGCCAGACACTGTGGCAGGTAACTGTAGTCCCAGCTACTTGGGCGGTTGAGGCAAAAGGATTGCTCAAGGGCATGGTGGCTCATGCCTGTAATCCTAGCAATCTAGGAGAATCAGGCAGGTGGTTTGCCTGAGCTCACAAGTTCGAGACCAGCCTGAGCCAGAGCAAGACTTCGTCTCTAAAAATAGCTGTGCCTTGTGGCAGGCACCTAAGTCCCAGCTACTTGGGAGGCTGAGACAAGAGAATTGCTTGAACCCAAGAGTTTGAGGTTGCTATGAGCTGTGACACCAGCATTCTACTGAGGGCAACAAAGTGAGACTCTGTCTTAAAAAAAAAAAAAAAGACCCCACAGTGAACCCTTATGGCAGCCAGGTGCTCTCTTGGGTCTGTGTTACCTCCAGCAGTGGTTCACAGTGGCCCAAGAGTGGGAAGGACTGAGCCCCTGAGACCCCGAGACTGCCTTTGGCCAGGTGCAGCCAGTTCTTTGTTTACTCAGCAAACCTTGAAGTGATGGCCGGACACCTTAGAGCCTCACAGCTCAAGGCCCTGTGGTTTTGCCCCCAAGCTTTGGACCTTCTTCCCAGAGCTCCTCTGCCTCATCCACGCCTACTTAGTGCATTCCCACTCCCTGCAGCTCTCCTCCTGTTTCTCCCTGATTAAAAGTTTCTGCTGTAAACCACAATTAAAAATTTTAAAAATCAGGTGGTGCCTGTGGCTCAAAGGAGTAGGTGCCAGCCCCATATGCCAGAGGTGGCAGGTTCAAAACCAGCCCCAGCCAGAAAAAAACTGCAAAAAATATAAATAATAAAAATATTTTAAAAATCATGTGTTACAGAAAAATAAAAAATTAAAAAAATAAAGAAATAAAAGTGTCTGCTGGCTCCTCACTTCCTGGAGGACGAAACCTAAGCTTTTCCGAGCCCGGTGCGTGGTCTCAGTGGTGCAGAACTGGGTTTCTGCCCACTCCCCACTTCCGACCATCGCTCACTGCTGCTCACCCTGCAGTCACATCTGGGAAAGCCTCCATTCCCTGTGCCTCCTGCCTCTCCCTGGGCTGTGCTCTCTGCCCCGAGAGCCCGTCTCCACATAGCCTGGCAAACCTGCTGCAGACCCGAGTGGCGTTCTCGTCCCCTCTAGGGCCTGCCCTGCCCCCCTCAGAAACAGGGGGCTTCTCTCCCTCCAGGCTCCGCTGCACACGGAGCTACCAAACTGAATGGGCCAGGGCAGGATGAAATATGGGACGTGCAGTTAGAAAGGTACGCGGGGACCTGCTTAGTGCTAGCTCTCTTCTGGACATATTCTGAGACAATGCAGCGCTTATATTTTGTACGTCACACACACACACCACTGACCACCCCGATGCAGAGAGCCTTGGACTGAGGCTTAAGAGCCACCACTTGCAAAAGGGTTTCCATCTGTCTCAAGGGCACCCTTTCATTTTTCTATTGTGTATATATTTTTACAAAATAAGGGCAAAATGCAATAAACAGTGGTGTTTTACTTTTAAACAAAAGGTAATCCTCCTTTCATTTGATCTTTCTTTTTTTGAGACAGAGTCTCACTCTTTTGCCCCCTTGGGAGAGTGCCATGGTGTCATAACTCACTGCAACCTCAAAGTCTTGGGCTTGAGCAATCCTCTTGCCTCGGCCACCCAAGTAGCTGAGACTACAGATGCCCGCCATGGTGCATCTTTAGCTACTTTTTCTGTTTTTAGTAGAGACAAGGTCTCTCTTTTGCTCAGGCTGGTCTCTAACTCCTGAGCTCCCACAGTTCACCCACCTCAGCCTCCCAGAATGCTGGGATTACAAGCGTAAACAACCTCACCTGGCCTTTTTGTCTCACTCTGTTGCCCTGGGTAGGGTGCCATGGCATTAGCCTAGCTCACGGCAACCTCAAACTCTTGGGCTTAAGCGATCATCCTGCCTCAGCCTCCCGAGTAACTGGAACTACAGGCATGGACCACAGCACCCAGCTAGTTTTTCTATTTTTGATAGAGACGGGGTCTCGTTCTTGTTCAGGCTGGTCTCAAATTCCTGAGCTTAGGTGATCTACTCACCTCAGCCTCCCAGAGTGCTGGGATTACAGACGTGAGTGACTGTGGCTGGCCTTGTCTTGCACTTTTCACGCTAGTGTGTGTCGACACCTTCTTTTTAAACTCAGCGTTGCATTGAGCATTGTGTGTGTGCTCTGTGATGTATTGAACTGGTTAAAATGTTGGTGCACATTTTAATCAAATAGATTTAGTTATCAGATGTTTAACTCTATGGGTAAACATTTGGTGGTTTCGAGTTCTGTCCTGTTTTCTGCTGCACAGGACTAGAGCCATTGTGTACAAATCGCAGTTGACATTTTTCCCCGTCTGGAGCAGATCCCTGGAAGCTCCATGGGAGCTCATGCTGCATGAATGTGGGGTCTCTGTTTCCTGCCTACCCTCCTCAGCCACAAAAGTACTTTCATTGCTGTACAAAATTTGGGAGATGTCCCGACACCCAAGCCCATGTAGTGTTGTTTACCTTGTAGACAGCAGTGAGTGTAAACTGCTAAGTGGGGAAGAGCCGCCCCAGCAGGCACCTAGTGCCTGGCCTGGGAAAGGTCAGGCTGAGGAGCTCAAGGCCACTCCAGCTTTGCCAATTCTGACCCGCCTGGGGCTTATGGAAACTTTGCCTCCCAGCTCAGCTCGCTCCTTCATTCAGGAGCCTCTGCCCACACTGCCAACCCTGGCTGGACCCCATGGGCTCAGCCTCTCCTGTGGCTCCTTCTTCATGGCCAGGCAACTTGCCCGCTGGGCTCCCAAGTATCAGATGCTGGGGTCCCATGTCCCCTCCTCCGTCCTTCTGTCCCACAGAGCTGGAGCCCATCGGCACATCCCTGTCATGCCCTAACATTCCTGCGAGTTGAAGTCACTCCCCCTTCCTTCCACTGAGACCGCCCGGGTGTCCCCCGGCCATCTGTTTATCGTGTCTGTGCGTGGGAGAGAACTGGGGCGGCAGAGGTGGAGCTGCAGTTTTGGGAAAGTGGACACTGAGATGTTAGGGATGGAAAACGACGTAGGAGGAAGCAGAGAGGGAGCCTGCAGTCGCTGGCCCAGTCCCTGATAATCCAGCCCACATTTCTCCTGGGCCCTTTGTCTACTCCCTGCAGTGGGGGGCAGGCCCAGGCTCTCTTAGCAAAAAGGGATCCAAATGCTTCCCTACCTGAGGAAGGTCACAGCTTGCGGTGCATAGGTGAAGTAACAGGGTTCCTTAGCCCAGAGCCTCCCACCTTGGCCCACTGATGATTGTGCTGCCATCACAGCCCCCGCTCATGGGTTGACCATCACCAGGGAGCAGGTGCTACTTCAGGGAAGAACAGGCTGGACTCTTGAGGCTCCCCCCGCCCCCCGTCCTCTACCTTCTGCCCGTCTACCACTTCCCTGTCTCCCACCTGACCCCCACCCTCAGGCTCACATCTGTCCTGAGAGGAGGCCCAGATGTCAGTTTGTTCCTATGAGCCTTCAAACATCCGAGGCTTAAGCATTAGCCAGCACCCACGCTCTGCAGAGGGCGCTGAACCTGCCCTTGTCTTACAGGAAGAGGAAGAGGACTCAGACAGTGAGAAGGGCCCACCCCAAGCAGAGCCTGAAGAAGAGGATGGTGAGTGGGACCTCCACGCTCACTGAGGGGGTTTGACTGTGTCTGGGGTGTCCGTCAGGGGTCCCCAGAACTGGAGTGCTGGACAAGGGGAGTGGGCTGGGTGGGACAGTGGCCTGAGGGGGTGCTGAGAGGTTTGGTCTGGCCAGGGGATGTCCAGCCAACATCCTGCCCCCCTCAGATTTCTGTCCTGCCTGCAGTCCCCCCTCCCCCCCGCCCCACTACACTTTCAGTCTTGGCTTTTCCATCTATAAAGCGAAGTCCTCTGCAGGCATGGGCCATCCCGTGAGGACACTGAGCACCCTGACGTCTGTCCTCTTAACTCTTGGGACCATTTCACATTTCTCTCCAAACGTCTCTGATGTAGTTTGTTTTTATGGAGGGGGGGTTGAGACAGAATCTCTCTCTGTCCCCCTTGGTAGAGTTCCATGGCATGATCATAGCTCACAGCAACCTCAAACTCTTGGGCTGAAGCAATCCTCTTGCCTCAGCCTCCTGAGTAGCTGGGACTACAGGCACCCACCACAACACCCAGCTAGTTTTTCTATTTTTGGTGGAGATGCAGTTGTGCTTTTTAGGCTGGTCCCAAGCTCCTGAGCTCAAGCAGTCTACCTACCTCAGCTTCCCAGCGTGAGTGAGCCAGGAGTGAGCCACCTCGTGGGGACACAGACCTAGTTTATTCAGGCAAAAGCCACTCACAAGGCTGCTACCCCACCTTCCTCACAATAAGGGCCCCAGGAGAGAACACCTGATTTCTGAGCAGCCCCAGCCAACCCCCAGGCCTCTGCTGGCCACCAGGCTGCCAGAAGCTCAGAGAATAGAGAGGGAGGGACTGAGAACAACAAGGACACTGCTGGGAGTCCCACCTGGCATGGACGGCAGCATTCTTGCCCCAGGCAGACAGAGTGGAGCTTCTGCTGGACCTGTCATGGTTTCTTGCTTTAAAACTGAGGCAAATATGGGCGGCACCTGTGGCTCAAGGAGAAGGGCGCTGGCCCCATATGCCAAAGGTGGTGGGTTTAAACCCAGCCCCGGCCCAAAAAAAATGAAAAAAAAAAAAAAAACTGAGGCAAATACAAAAAAATGTTAGCATTTGTCACATCTGTACAGCCAGCACGAGAAGGGCTTATTGCTTTCTGCATTTTTGTGTATGTTTGAAATAGTTCATGCTTTTTGCAAAGCAAGACTATTGCTGTGACTTTAAGTAGGCTGCTGGCAGGAGCCATGGAAAGAGAGGGTTTCAGGAATGCAGGGAGGTGCCCTGTGGGTGGGCGCTCCAGGGCTGTCCTTCCTATCCATCCACAGGCCTCTGAGGAGGAGGAGGGGCTGATTCTCAGGCATCAGGGACAGTGGCTAGGGCACTCCAGCCCCTCCCCAGGGAAGACCCTTGCTTCCTGCTGTTGGTTCTCTCAGGTCTTCTTCAAGGAAGGGACTCACAGCAACTATGGCCCTGGGTCCACACCTGCCAGGTGGCCTGAGATGGCTGCCTAGACGCCAGGATCCTGCTAGCGACTTGGGGGTACAGAAGGCAGGCCAGAGCCAAGGCTGGAGGCTCCTGAGCAAGGACAAGAGAGCCTCAGCAGGCCCCTCTCCTGGACGTGCCTATCACTCAGATGCACAGCCCAAGGGCACAGTCTCACCCAGCCCAGTACCTTCACTGAGCCCACCCTCCTTATGGGAGCCGCTGCCCTGGACATCCCCACTCCCAGACACCTCCTGCCCTTTCCACCAAGGCACAAGGGGGAAAGGCTTCTGGCTCCAGCTGTCCCCAACCCCTCTGCAGAGAGCAGCTCAGCTTCCGAGGCTAATTGATTAGTGTCACTAAAATGACTTCCCTAAGTGACAGGAGACTGGAAGAGGAAGCCTGTCCCTTCCCCAGGGGGCTCTTACATGGAACCCTCCTGGTCTAGCAAAATTGGATGCGTCTGTGTATCACTGGTTCACCGCATGTGATTAAGTTAAAGGCATTTGTCCTGTCTGGCTCAGAAAGCATAAAGCTAATCAGACTTGCCCCATAATTTGAAACCTAGTCACTACCAGGCTGGGAAAAAAAATTTTATGTTTTAATTTTCCAAAACACAGCAATGCAATGACCCTAATGTTGAGATTACTTGGTTTTCTCTTCCTTCCTTCTTTTTTCTTTTTTGTGCCCCTCTGTCTCAAGCAGCCTCGTGGGTTTTCTTTGTTAGTCTCTTCTTTCAGGTTTAAAAGCAGGTGCTGGGTGTGAGCAGGGGCTGCGATGGACCCTTGGGCTTCCATGGCAACCAGGACCTAACCCTCATGCCTTCAGGATGAGCTCCAGACAGCAGCCAGGATTGTTCAAAATAGCTCCCCAGGCCCTGGCCTCATCATTGTCTGTGCTATTAACAGCCTCTGAGTCCTAGGGCCCAGAAAAATGGAACTTTCTGGGTCTCTGCATTTCAGCCCCGGGCTGAGTTGGAAGAGGTTTCCATTGAGGAGAGATGAAGGATGATCCCTGTCCCATCCCAAGCGCGTGGGGTCCCCTCTCACCATACTGTTCCCTGGCTCACTGCCACCCTGCACCTCTCAGACCAGGAAGGCCCTTTGATGGGTCTGTCCTCCCAGACATGGCAGGGCTTGCACCCGCTCAACTTCCGTGACAGCATCAGCAGTAAGGCTCTCCCCAGCCACCTGCCGTCACCTTCCCAACAACACTTCCCACCCCTGCTGTCCTTGTCTGAGGAGCACTCAGGACTAACTGCAAACTGCATTTTATAATTACTTCCATTTGCTTGCTGGATGTTTTATTCACCATTACATCCTCCTAGAAATGCGCTCACTAAATATCTGTGGATTGAATGACAAGCAAAGTAATCCTTATGCACATACTGTCACTGCTTCCGAAGGAAAAGTTTTAGCCCAGGAGGCGGACCAGGTTTCTCTAAGTAAGGTTGTGATGAGAGAAAAACACAACACCCGCAACATACCATTTGGGTTCTGAATTTACATCCAGCACCTTCTTCCTCTCACCCTAAGAGAACTCTATCATGGGCTCGGCGCCTGTAGCTCCGCAGCTAAGGTGCCAGCCACACACACCAGAGCTGGTGGGTTCAAATCTAGCCCGGGCCTGCCAAACAACGACAACTCCCACCAAAAAATAGCTGGGCATGGTGGGCGCCTGTATTCACAGCTACTTGGGAGGCTGAGCCCAAGAGTTTGAGGTTGCTGTGAGCTGTGACGCCATGGTAGTCTACCAAGGGTGGCATAGTGAAACTCTGTCTCAAAAAAAAAAAAAAAAAAAAAACCTCTATTATGGAAGGACTTTTTCTGTCCCTGGGCCCATGCCTGGCTGTTCCATGGAGATGGTTTGACAAGCTGGAAGAGCACAGGAGCTTGGCTCTTCCTGCTGCCAGACAGGTGCAGTGTCTGAGCCGCCTGACACTGGAGGGACAGCTGTTTCTAGAATAGCAACTGAGAAAGAGACATTTGCTGGTATCATGTCCCCCTGACTTGGTCCCTGGAGTTAATGGTAGTTAGAAGGGACAGGCCGGCCAGCCTCTGTCCCCAGGGCTGGCCAGGGCTCTGCAGCTTCTCCCCAGAAGGATGTTCAACTTTTCTGTCCTGCCCTTCAATCCTCGCCTCCCCTGGCCTATGCTCCGGCACTGTGGTTCCTGCCTCTCCTCTGTCCAGCCCCAGGGGGCCATCACAGGCCTGGACAGCTGCCCTTTGGCTGTTCCTAGGTGGTGTGGGGTCTGTGCTCAGGAACCAGCAACTTCTGTCATGCCTATTCAGCAATAATGCTGTGCTAGGACTGCTGGGATGCATCCTGTGTCACTCACACGGCCCAGTGTGGGCTGGCTATGTCTTCTTCAGATTCCCAATAACTGGGGAGGAAGCCGGGAGGTCCTGGGTGCAGGCCCTGCCTCTCTGGTGCAGTGAGCATCCAGCAGCAATGGGTGGGCCTCAGGGTGAGGGGAGAGAGTCTCCAGATGAGGCTGTGGGGAGGGACGGGAAGAGACATCCAGGACAGAGCCAGGGATAGTTTCCTCTGGGAGGATTTAATGGGAAGGTGTGGAATGAGGTGAGGTGTGGTCTGTGAGGCCCAGGCCTCTCTCACCAGGTGCCCCTTTAAAAGCTAACATAGGGAAAAGGACAGGGGAGTGTGTGGTCGGCCTGACTTTGTCCCCTCTCTGCAGGAGAGGCCTTCTCCTTTAAATACAGCCCTGGGAAGCTGAGGGGGAACCAGTATAAGAAGATGATGACCAAAGAAGAGCTAGAGGAGGAGCAGAGGTAAGCAGCTCCCCTGCACCCAGCTGCCCCAATGTCCTGCCCTTCCATGGAAGGGCCGAGAAAGGGGGCAGGCCTCCCCCAAACCCTGGTAATAGCCAGGCAGCCTTTTGCACCCCTGGAGATGGTCCTCTGAGGCACAGGCTGGGAGGAGGCTGCTATGACGTGACCAGTGATGGGCACAGAGTCCATTTCTGCCCACCCCCTCCATCCCCCCACCTAAAAACAAAGAGATGCCAGGAAAGCCAGGAGCAGACCCGGCTGTTTTGTAATGCGTGGAGTCCATGACAAAACCAATTTATCACAGTGGACAGAACGGCTCCTGGGCCTCTCAGTGCTCATCCCTTCCACAGCCTCCCTCCCTCCCCACCCTGCACCCAGGCTGCCTTTTATCTGTGGGCTCCAGGGAGCTCCCAGGCACTGCAACTGCAGCTTATCCCACACACGTCTGGACACGCCCAGTCCTCCCCCATTTTCTCTCAGCTCCAGGGTTGAAGGAGGGCAACAGGACAACGGGGAGGTACAGGGGAGGCACAGAGGGTTGGACTGGGCTCTGAGTGCCATGTGGCCAGGGGTCCTCTGGTTAAACCAAAGTCTAAACAGCAGCTGCACCATTTTCTGAACCTGCCAACCCAGAGGGCTTGTGGGGGTTGGCCCTGCTCCCGAGTGGAAGGTAGCAGTTTAGGGTTTAGTATTGGGCGATGCAGAACTCGGCGGCCACTTCCAGGCTGCCCATCAAGGTACTTGTCAGCCCTCTTGAGCACTCTGGCCATGAGAGCCCTGTTCCCCGCATCCCAGGTGCTGGCATCAGCTCTTCCAGCCCCTCCAAACCTCAGCTATTCCCCCTGGGGCGAGTGAGGGCTGCTATGTAAGGCCAGCCATGATGAAGACCCTGGTGGGAGCCCCCAACTCCTCAGGCAAAAACGTTGCCTCTTGGCATGACTGGGTTTGCTGCCTTTATATTTCAGGATTGAGCTGACCTCTGACCTCACTTCCCTGTAGCAAGTTCCTTAGGTCCTGAGCCACAAATATTCTTGCAAATCCTTTTGGTAAGGACCCTGACTCCTTAGACTAGTAGTGTTTCCCTCACACTGTCTGCTAACGTGTCCCCCAAACAACTGACGTGGTCTGGACCTCCCCCCATCGCCTTCATAACCAATTAATGCATTTCCCACTGAGCCCTTCCCTTTCTCAAGCACGAGTAATCGCTGACAGAGAAGGCCCCTTTCGGGGGCAGAGGTTCTTGGAGACTGAGTTAAGTACCTGGTGGGCCTAACGGGCCAGCTTGCTGGGGGCCAGTGCCCACTGGGAGGCTGAGGGCACTGTCATCCCTAAGGCCTGTCCTAGACCTCGGGACCTGCAAGAAAGTGGATAGTGTCACCTTGTATCCTTGCTAGGGCCCCAAAGGTGAGGCAGTTGATTGAATGGTGCACAATAGACACCCTGAGTTTTGGGATAGGTGGGATTTTATGATCAGGGTGAGAGCTGGCAGACCACAGTAGGGGCCACATCTGGCCTGCTATCTGTATTGATCCAGTGTGACTGGGACATAGCTGTGCCCATTCATTTACTTGTGGTCTGTGCCATCTCGCATGCACTGCAATGGCGGAGGTGAGTCACTGCAACAGAGACCACACAACCCACAAATCCTAAACTAGTACCTGGCCCTTTACAGAAAAAGTTTGCAGCCCCTGGACACAGAGAACTTGGCACACCTGCTAGCCCTCAAAGGCCCCTGGGGAACTTGGCCTGTCTCTGCCCATGCAAGTAGATGGAAACTGTGGGTCTGGAGGGACTATTAGAATAGGAAAGACCGGCTCGGCGCCTGTGGCTCAACCGGCTAAGGCGCCAGCCACGTACACCTAAGGTGGCGGGTTCGAATCCCCAGCCTGGACCCGCCAAACAACAATGATGGCTGCAACCAAAAAAAAATAGCCGGGCGTTGTGGCGGGCGCCTGTGGTC
>CAUYQS010127074.1:0-38356 GCA_963574585.1 Otolemur crassicaudatus
TGTGGTCCCAGCTACTTGGGAGGCGGAGGCAGGAGACTCGCTTGAGCCCAGGAGTTGGAGGTTGCTGTGAGCTGTAATGCCACAGCACTCTACCCAGGGGGACAGCTTGAGGCTCTGTCTCAAAAAAAAAAAAAATTAAAAAAAATAAAAGAGACAGTGGTGTGCTATTTGCTTAGACTGAAGTGCATTGCACAGCTACCGTTCACTGTAACTTTAAACTCCTGGGCTCAAGCGGTTCTCCTGCCTTAGCTTCCTGACTACAGGTATGCACCACCACACCTAGCTAATCTTTGTAGAGACAGGGTCTCATCTGTGTTTTGCTCAGGCAGGTTTCAGATTCCTAGTGATCTTCCTGCCTGAGCCTCCCAAAGTGCTAGAATTATAGGCTTCAGTCACCACACCTGGCTCTATTCTTTTTTTTTTTTTTTTTTTTTTTTTTTGAGGCAGGATCTCAAAAAAGGCTAGAGTGCAGTGGTGTCAGCCTAGCTCACAGCAACCAGCAACCTCAAACTCCTGGGTACAAGTGATCCTCCTGCCTTGGCCTCCCAAGTATATTCTTCTTTACTTACTATGCACTGTGATTGTTTAGATAGAATCATTGTTCTGGGTGTTCAGAAGTTTCTGTACATATTTATACTGCTATCACTAAATGTACAGTTCTGTAGTCCCTTGACTTTCATGTGACTTGGAAATATAGCAGAACTCTACAGAATACAAAGATGCTTCTTGGTCTTGGTAGGAAAGGCCTGGCACCGGTAACAGTGAAGCCACTGAGAAAACTTTAGAAAACATTGTTGCATTGAAGGGTGAGCCCAGCTGCCAGTTCTCACTCCTCCCTACTCTGATGGTGTATTGGGAATCTGAATCAGATTTGATTTGATTAAATGAAAGGAAGTTCCTTTAAGTGCAGAAGGTCTAATCCTAGCACTTTGGGAAGCTGAGATGGAAGGATTGCTTGAGGTCAGGAGTTTGAAATTGGCCTAATCAAGAGTCAGTCCTGTCTTTACAAAAAACAGAAAAATTAGCTAGGCGTGTGGTGGTTAGTGCCTGTAATTCCAGGTACTTGGAAGGCTGAGGCAGGCAGGAGGCCTACTTGAACCCAGGAGTTTGAGGTTGCAGTGAGCTTTGATGATACCAATATACTCTTGTCAGGGTACTAAAGCAAGAAAAAACAACAGGGAGGTAGGAGGAAATGAAATTTATCTGTGTCTAGGAAACTAGTAAAGTTGAAGCTGTAGTTATAACTAAATTAAAGAAATTTTTTTCTCAGAAAGGAGAAATAAAGCTTGAACCTATTGGAATATTTGTAGCTGCTATAGAGATGCTGTAAGCTCTAGTATGATAGGTGTTTTTGTCTTGTTTAATTCACTGCTGATTCCCCAGTGCCTAGGACAGTGCCTAGAACATCCTTGACATTTACTAAGTATTTGTGGAAGGAATGTGTTGGGTTGTGCAGATGAGTGATGTTACAGTCAGTTTTTTCTTTCTAGGTACAGATGCTGATTTCACTGTTTGGATTAAAAGGTGTCAAGAAGCTCAGAATGGTATGTAGATTCCAATGTTTCTTTAAAAAGAAGTGAACATTTGAAATATTTTGGTTTAAATAAATTTGTTTTAAATTTTATAATTTAGGATTTAGGTAATACATTTTCCCGTAGATCTGGATTTACAAAGATTGTCTGATTTTTGCCTAGTTTCTTATGTCAAAAGGAAGATTTGGATGGATTTGCTTACATATTACCCATTAGAAATCACTAATGAGCCTAAAATTACTACAGGATGCAAAATAAATTACTTCTTTTGTTAAAAGATATGGAGAATTGGTATTTAATTCAATATGTTTGAGCCATAGAAGCCATGTGTGTAATTTAGTCTTTAAAGGTACTGTTATCTGAAAATACTTCCTTTTTGTTTCAGTAGGATCAGAATCTGGGGTGGTAAGTCAAAAGTTTTCATCCTTCATCTTTTTACTTATACCAATATATTTGAGAGGGGACTTGGAGCCAGTTATCTCTCAGTTAAATATTAAGCAATTCCACTTAAATACTAGTTCCCTTAGTAACTGAAGTAAAAGACTTTTTTTTTGTAAAATAAATCTAGATGTTCATAGTCATAAAAATTACTAGGTTATTTTAATGGATTTAGAGTGTGATTATGTTGATTTGGTATGTTGTAGTATAGTGAGGATGATTATATCTTTTTCTTACTAAAAAGTCGTCACATTTATTTAAACAGTTGGAATGGATCACCTGTATAGGGCTTTTTCTGGTAGGTTAAGAGAATGGTTAAGTGCAATTGCAAATATTTATCTCTAATTCAGTCTTACATTTATTGTTTTGGACATGAAGATCTTCAAGTCTTTTTAGTTACTAAAAATGATGATGGAGTTGTAAAAGTGGTTTTTACTATTTAATCAACTTAGGGTTATAACACCATTAAAATATGGCTAATGCTTTTTTAGCAGGTGTCTATTTGTTTTTATAGACTAAACAGATATAAAAATTACTTTTTCAGAAATTATTATGGGTACATAATAGTTTTTTTTTTTTTTTATTTTTGAGACAGAGTCTCACTCTGTTGCCTAGGCTAGAGTGCCTAGCTCACAGCAAATTCAAACTCCTGGGTTAAAGCAATTCTCCCGCCTCGGCCTCCTTCGAAGCAAAGGCTACTGACGCCCACCACAACTCCCAGCTCATTTTTCTATTTTTAGTAGAGTCAGGGTCTCACTCTTGCTCAGACTGGTCTCGAACTCCTAAGCTCAAGCAATCTTCTCATCTTGACCTCCCAGAGTACTAGGATTATAAGCATGAGCCACTGTGCCAGCCCAGTTGTATATTTTTATAGGGTATGTGTGATGTTTTAATATAATGGTATGATGTGAATTGGTCAAATCAAGGTAACTGAGATATCCATCACCTCAGGCATTTATCATTTATTTTTGTTAGGAACATTCCAGTTCCACTCTTAGCTATTTTGAATTATATTCTAATTTGTTAATTATAATTGTCACTATACAGTGGCCATAAAGTTTGTGTGCGGTTTAAATTATACACTATTTTAAATTACACACAAACTTTATGACCACCATGTATTGTGTCATCAAATATTGTTCATTCTGTGTAACTAGCTATATTTTTGTACCCATCTCCACTTTTATCCCCCTCTCCCCGCTACACTTGTCAACCTCTGCTGATCATTCTGTTGTCAACATAAGATCAGTTGTTTTTTGGTATTTAGCTCCCACATATGAATCAGAACGTGCAAGATTTGTCTTTCTGTGATTGGCTTATCTTACTTAACATAATGTCCTCTAGCACTTAGTCAAGCATAGTGTCCTCTGTTTATGTAGTCAAGAAATAAAATAACAGGAAGTTGGGAGATATGTGTATAGTCCTAACTCTTTTTATGGGCAATTAACCTTTTTGAGTTCCTCTAATTTCCAAAGGAAGATTTATATCTCTGTCTTCCAAAATTCCCATTGTGATACTAAGAGAAAGACACTTAAAACCTGAGATTACTTCATGTGTAAACTGGAACTAATAAAGCTGATCTTCTTTAAGCAGGTTACTGTGAACTTCAGGCAACATACATGTATATGTAGTAAGTGGGATTTTGAACATCTCCAGTAGTAAGCCCCATCCAGTTGTGTTTATACCTCCATGATTGCCAATATTACTAGAGGTGGTAAGTGAGAAATAGATTGAAGGGGAGTTTGAAAGGTAACTACTTCTTCACCTTAGTAGAAGGTTTAGTAGTAGGTTTGTTCAGATCTTATATTATTTGAAATTGGGATTAGGCCTGAAGGCAATAGAATAGCATTGGACAACAAAGAAAAGACTTTGTATAGTAACACAAACAAGTTGTGTAGGCTTTGTACCTTTTGTTACTGTTATGGATTAGTCTGGTTTTATCTCAATATGAGGATGGACTAGAGTAATCTGTTCTAGTTAGTGTTTCTGCTTAATTAGAGTTAGGTGTTTCTCAGTCCTTAACACTGGAGGATAAATCTGAGTTTAACTCAGATCTCTAGTGTGGTTTTACTTATTTCCTACCTCCAAACGCCATTTCTTTACTTCCTTTTCTTTCTTGGGTCTCACTGTTGCCCAGGCTGCTCTTGAACTCCTAAGTTCAAGAAATCTTCCCATCTCGGTCCCTGGAGTAGTTGGGACTTCAGACACAAGCCACTGTGTTTGGCTCTGAACCCCATTTCTTCCTTTTCATTAGGGACAGTTTAGAGGCCACCTATGACCCAGGACAAGTTCTTTACATTTACAGTCTTTAACAGGTGCATATGTAGTTTAGAAAAGCATAAGTTGATTAGGAGTCATTTTTTTTTCTTGATAGACAATGAATTATGTTGTAGAGAGGCTGAAAACAAAGTAAGACATTATTAGGAAGCCACAATGGAAATGCTCTCTGTAGGTTTCCAGAGCAGTGTCTGACATCATTGTTAAGGCTATGGTTCTACTCTTTCTAAAAGTGGTTTTTAAAATATTAATGCTGCTAGGTGCCGGTAATCCCAGCTACTCTGAAGGCTGACTCTGCTACAAATGATAGAAAAATTAGCGGGCATGGTGGCACATGCCTTAGTCCCAACTACTCGAGAGGCTGAGGCAGGAGGAACACTTTGGCCCTGGAGTTTGGTGTAGCTGTGAACTATGATGATGCCACTGCTTTTTAGTCTGGGCACAAGAACAAGACCATGTCTCAAAAAAGCAACAATAAAAAACAAAACAAAAAAGGGTTTATGTTGTAAAATGTTAATGTTTTCAGTTTTAGGGAGTTTGTGAATCTTAGAACTGTCCATTTTATATAAGTAAACTTTTCCAGCCAGACTTTTGAGAGTTTTCTGTTATTTAAATTTTTATGTTAGAAAAAAAAATTTTTTTTTTTTTTTTTTTTGCAGTTTTTGGCCAGGGCCGGGTTTGAACCTGCCACGTCTGGCATATGGGGCCGGTGCCCTACTACTTCGAGCCACAGGCATCGCCTGAAAAAAATCTTTTTTGAAGTTGAAACTAATAAAATTATTAGAATATTCTGAATTTTTGGTGAAGACTAGTATTATTTTACAGTTATAATTACTGTATTTTGTCTTTGAAGAAAGCTTTCATATAATTAATTCCATATCAAAATGACTGTACTGCTCGGTAAATTAATAATACATGCATTTTAATATACCATTTGCTGAACTAATTTGTAAAAATCTCTGTCTTTCAACTTGCCAAAATAGTCTACATCCCAGCGGACTCATCAGTCGAAAATCAAGTAAGTGATTCTTTTTATAAAACAGTGCATGATAAATAATCCTAAAGGGGGGGAGGAAACTTTGCAGTTTACTGGTAAGCAGGTCCGTACTATGTGATTTCAAGTGTTTCTTTCGTTTTCGAAAATTATAATACCCTATGTAAAACTAATTTCAGTACTGTTAAAGTATCAGTATTAGTGTTTATACTTACCTTAAATTCACATCATTTTCATCTTTAAAGTTACTTACTTGGTTTCATATGGTCACTTTTCCATGTATTGAGAATCTCTTCCAGTTAAACTGATGTTTTTACACAGGTAATTAGGTTAGTAGAAAGCTTAATGGAATTGTAACTTGCCCTGCCTTTTATATTTGGAGTAAATTTTTTTTATAGGAACAGTCTATGTGAGTTGAAAGTTAATATTGCTGAGGGCAACAGTTCCAATAATGAATAAGCAATTAGGAAGTCTTTGACTTTATTTTTAATTATTTATTAGCCCTGTATACAACTTGTCTTCTTAGAACTGTAACAGAAAGAAAAAAAAGCCGTTGATCTGGAGTTTTGCATCCTCACTGATTTTTAGAGGAAAACCAAGACTCTTGACTTTTATTTTCTTTAATTGAGATTGTTTTTGATATACTTTATTTCTTTAATTGCGATTGTTTTTGATATACTTACTAAAATGGCTTGGAAACATTAAAACAGTTTATTCATATTGCCAGATATATGATATAGGATGAAACTCCAACTATCTACTAGACAGTGAACTTCAACTTGCTCTAATGGCAGTAGCAACAGGGGTAGAACACATAACCATTAAGTAATAATTAAGGTGTTTGGAGCATAAAGTAATCCAACACTTAATAAGTATACTGTATAGGAAGCACTGGTGCTTGATCCTGAAGTGTAATAGTGGCAGGATAGGTAAATGGTTCTGTTCTCAAAGAGCTCCTTTTACAGTGAGGATTCCTACATTTTTAGAGTTTTCTATTCAAAACATACACATACTAGAATCTCTAGACCACACTAGTCTTCCCATGTACCTTGAAATTGAAGGAGGGTATTGTATATAATGTGCCTGACATAATGAGTTAAACTTATGTTTTTCTTAATTTTGGCTAATTTTCTTCTCTTCCCTCTTGTCAAGTCTCCTCCCAGCTTTAGTTAAGGAATCCTGGAGTGTTGACTCAGGCTGTTCTCGTCCCAGTGTATCACTGCCTTGGACTGGCTGATTGCTTCACCCTTCTGAGCTTAAGTTTTCTCATCCATAAAATAGGGATAGAAGTGTTTGGTTCATCTTTTTTTTTTTTTTTTTTTTTTTATGAGGCAGAATCTTTCTGTCAGTCCCCCCAGGTATGGTACAGTGGTGTTGTCCATCCTCACTGCAACCTTAACTACATTCACAGGCTCAAGCAATCCTCTTGCCTCAGCCTCCTACATAGCTGGGTCCACAGGCACCTACCACTGTGCCGGCTCATTTTTCCCATTTTTGGTAGAGACAGGGTCTGGCTCTTGCACAGGCTGGTCTCAAACTCCTGAGCTGAAGCAATGTTCCCTCTTCAGACTCACAGAGTGCTAGAATTACAGCCACCATGCTGGTCTTGCTTCATCTTTAGTATTTGTTTGAATAGCTCTGTTGATAGTGTGTAACTGTTAGCAGTTTAGACTAAATTTCATCTTTTAACATTAGCTCAAGCACAGCAGTATTAGAGATATAAATCAGAACCCAAGAAATTAGGTAAATATTTGTTAGGTCAACTAAGAAAAGTTGTACATCATCTACCTGATTGGTTTTTTTTCCATTAGTACAGATAAAAGTTATAGAAAATTGTTTCTGTGACTCAACAGCTACTTTGCTATTTTGTTCCTCAAGGTGGAACTCTTGTTTATCAGACTAGTTTTTATTTTGACAGCTTTTAGAAAATTAGAAGTGTTATTTTAAGTTTTTCTTTTTTTTTTATGTAGGTATGACTGGTATCAAACAGAATCTCAAGTAATCATTACACTTATGATCAAGAATGTTCAGAAGAACAATGTAAATGTGGAATTTTCGGAAAAAGAGGTCTTTGAACCATTTTTATATTGATATTCAATTACCTTTGTAAATTTATCATATTGAAGAATAAAGCAGTTTATGTCATTTCCTGAGATAATAAAACTTGAAAGCAATGCTTCAAATTTTATTCATTTTAAGTTGTGAGATATGAAAAAGTCTAGTTATTTGAGTGACTTATGCATGTCTTAGAATTTATTAACCATGTTAAATAAGTATGACTTTTTGTAATTTACTAATCATTGAGTAGAGAAATCTTATGATAGATAATTTGAGTGGTAGAACTGTTTTGTACATGAATAGTTTCTTTCAGTTATATACTGGTTTTATTGTGTATTTTGATTTTCTTTTTTTTTTTTTTTTTTTTGAGACAGAGCCTCAAGCTGTCTCCCTGGGTAGAGTGCTGTGGCATCAAAGCTCACAGCAACCTCCAACTCCTGGGCTCAAGCGAGTCTCCTGACTCTGCCTCCCAAGTAGCTGGGACCACAGGCGCCCACCACAACACCAGGCTATTTTTTGGTTGCA
The DNA here is from genome assembly GCA_963574585.1 of Otolemur crassicaudatus. Taxonomy (NCBI): domain Eukaryota; kingdom Metazoa; phylum Chordata; class Mammalia; order Primates; family Galagidae; genus Otolemur; species Otolemur crassicaudatus. The sequence goes on from CAUYQS010127074.1 coordinate 7,825, forward strand.
GCCATCATTGTGGTTTGGCGGATTCGGACTGGATTCGAACCCGCCACCTTAGGTGTATGTGGCTGGTGCCTTAGCCACTTGAGCCACAGGCACCGAGCCTATTTTGATTTTCTTGAGATTTAAATGTTAAATATGTGATAATATTATGAAACATTCTTTCTTGCTATTTAATTATGGATATGAGAATTCACGTGAAGGATACCAGATAGGGAAAAGATTATTTTGAGGTTCTTAAATCTTATATTTTGTATAAAGTATTTAAGATAATTTGCAACGTTATCAAAGTTCTATATTACTTTAAATATTTTGCCCTTCATCATATAAATTTATAAAATGTGATGATTGTTTTGTGTTTATTAGTTGTCTGCTTTGGTGAAACTCCCATCTGGAGAGGACTACAATCTGAAACTGAGACTACTTTATCCTATTATACCAGAACAGAGCACATTTAAAGTACTTTCAACAAAGGTAAGACAATTGAAAAGGGTTGTCACAAGTAATAATTTCCAGAACGTAGAAATACTGGTGAACTAATCACCTGTGTGATAATAAACTTGTACATCCTTTTAGCCATGTACCTTTAAATTAAAAAGGACAGGTAAATAAAAATGGTAATTCTTGAATATCAGGATTCTTTTACCCCCAGAATTTTAGTACAGTGCAGTGTAAATAATCTTCTTAGCTTGTGTGGTGTTTGTGCACTTCAGTAAGATAAGTAATACTTATCAATAAAGAGGGCTTCTAAAAAAAATAGGTAAAAATCAGTCTCTGAAATCTGATAATTAACAGTGTCTTTTCTCTTGAGTTTGTCTGTTTGGCTGTGCAAATACCCTATCTCATGCATTTAAAAATACAAACTACTATTGAGATGAATCTTATTTTTGTTTTGTTTTTTAATTAAGCTGAATTTTAGGTTACTTTACTCTGAGGGAATAATGAATAATTTAAACTATAGTTTAAGAAGTTTTAGATTTCTTTATATATTCAAAAAGAAGTGAAAATGTACAATAGAATTAATATTGACAGAAAGAATACTTAACTGTTGCTCAAAAGATTTAGGTAGAAGTACAGTTTAGTAGGAAAAATATTGAACTGAAAATCATTACACCTTTTTTATACCCAGATTCTGCCACATATTCTGCTAGTCAAGTTATTAAGTTCTAAGAACATGTGAAGTTTCCTGTCATAACTAACACAGATCAGAGTCAGCCTATAGAATGGTGACTAGGCTTATAGAAGGGAGAGAACAGCTGCACAGGGTTGGAGCAGGAAGTGCAAAGTAAAGAAGTATTTTTCTGCATTGAATTAGAAAAGACCTGCCTATTTATTTAGTTGAAGATTGCCAAGAACAAAGCTGGTAGTTATGAGGCAGACATGTGAAACAGAGCTGCTTGGGACAATACAAAGTGAGAAAAGGGATGAATCTGACCAGGATTTTAGTCTGTCACTGGCCCTATCCACATAGTGTGCAATATGTTTAGTAGAATTTAAAGTAATAAAGCACAAAACTCTAGGTAGATTTGAGGAGATAGGTCAGAAAATTATGAGTTTCATTTTTTTTTAGTATATTTCTATCCAGAGATTGTTGATCCTTGTCCATTAAAAGTAACTTAAATGCAAATTGACTTGTGTGAATAAGTGATAAATAACTTAAGAACTTGTATTACTGAACCACCCTGTATACTTAAGAGAAACAATAGTACCTGTGGTAAATATACAAGTCTGTATGACTAAAGTTGAGGATGTAATTAAGCACCCTCATCCTTGTTCTTTATTCTCCTTTTAGTGTTTGTAGTTTTTAACCATTCCTCAACCCGCCTTACTGTGTTCTCAATTTGCTTTTTTCGACCCTTTTCTTTAAAAGCTGTATAACCACTTTTCCTTGTATAGTACCTTGCTTAGTACTGTACTCATTTTATTTTCCTTATACCTATGTTAAAGTCTTTGGGGGATACTTTTGGAGAGAAGCATGCTATCTTATATCTGTGTGTGCTAGGTTAGGGTTGGCAAAAAACTATAGGATGCCCAGTTAAGTTTGTATTTCAGAAAAACAATGCATAATTTTTTAACATAAATATTTTCTTTGCTCTTTTTCTCTTTGCTAAATTTGGCAGCTCTCTCCCTGTGCATTGCAAATAATAGGTGCTCAGTTTATTCAGTGAGGCTGAATAGGACTCCAATAGGGAGTCTCTATTGGATTCTAATGTTAGCCCTGTAAAGTTAATAGAGTTAAGTATTTTTATTCTTTGTTTTACAGGTAGGGGGAAAATCTGAGGTTCATGTACTTTAAATGCTTTCCCCAAGTACTGAATTGTTGAGCCTGGCAGAGGAGATATACAGGGTGTCCAGCGTGTCTTAAAGGTCACCATACATACATGCATGGGGAAAATGGGCTGTTGTAGCTAAATGTGCCTTTACCTATAAAATATTACATTTTACAAAATACTTCTCTACATGTTGATATATAAATAGGAAAATGTTAAAAGTATACAATATAATATGAGTTAATTTTTTTCTGTTTATGGAGATCTTTGGGACACCCTGTGCTTTTACTTCTGACTGCCAACCAAAGCTGGTGCTTCTTATTTTTTTACTGTTGGGGAGTCATTGAGGATACAAAGAAACAGTTTATGTTGATTGCATTTGTTACATAAAGACCCTCTTAAAATTGTGTCCAACCCCTAAAGGTGTACCACAGGATGACCCCCTTCCACTCCCTCCCTTCTTCCTTCCCTCTGTCTGCTCTTCCCTTCCCCCACCCACCACCATGTATTAGATCATTAATTGTCCTCATATAAGATTGAGTACATAGGATTTTTTTTTTTTTTTTTTGCAGTTTTTGGCCGGGGCCAGGCTTGAACCTGCCACCCCCAGTATATGGGGCCGGTGCCCTACTCCTTGAGCCACAGGCGCCACTGAGTACATAGGATTCTTGCTTCTCCATTCTTGTGATGCTTTACTAAGAATAATATGTTCCAAAGCTAGTGCTTCTTTGCTTAGGTTTTTTAATTCTGGATTGAAGAACTTAGATTCAATGGATATATGCTGAAGGATTATTGTTTTTCTCGTCTTGACCCAGGAATCTGCTTATTTTTTATACATTTATGTACATATAAAAGTTAGATACTAACTTTTAAAGCTATATTATATAGGAAACAAAGTGAAAGAATTTTTCCTTTTTTCATTTTGTTAAACTCACCACTATACAAATGAGAAGAATTTTCTTTTTCTTTTTTTTTTTTTTAAGAGACAGAGTCTCACTATGTCACCTCCATAGAGTGCTGTGGCATCCCAGCTCATAGCAACCTCAGACTCTTGGGCTTAAGCGATTCTTTGCCTCAGCCTCCCGAGTACCAGGACTACAAGCATCCACCACAACACCTATTCTTTTTTTGTTGCAGTTGTCGTTGTTTATCTGGCCTGGGATAGATTCGAACTTGGCCAAACTTCGTGCATGTGGCTGGAGCTGTAACCACTGTGCTACGGGTGCTGAGCTGAGAAGAATTTTTTTTAATTATATCTTAAGGGAAATAAACGATGAAATCTTTGAATTCTTTTCATTCAGCAGAGAGAGACAATGTTAAAATACTGAAAATAAAAACTCTGAGTTACTGAAACTTATTTAGTGGTGACATTAACAGGGAGAAAAGTACTGAAATAATTTGCTTTTCATTTATTTAAATGTCTTGAATATATTTCTGGTCAGATGTCTTGAGGTTTTGTGTGAAATGAAAATTTTGCTTAGGAGAATCTGCTTAAAATTAGAGATTCTCTAGTATCTGTAGCTTAAGAGGACTGTCTTTGCTTTTAAAATTTTTATTTTCAACTCCGCACCTGTAGCTCAAGCAGCTAAGGCTCCAGCCACATACACTGGAGCTGGCGGGTTTGAATCCAGTTATCCCTGGCTGCCAAACAACAATGACAACTATAACCAAAATTAGCTGAGCATTGTGGAGGGCGCCTGTAGTCCCAGTTACTTGGGAGGCTGAGGCAAGAGAAACACTGAAGCCCAAGAGTTTGAGGTTGCTGTGGCCAGTGACGCCACGGCACTCCACCTAGGGCGGCAGCTTGGGACTCAGTCTCACAAAAAAAGAATGTTATTTTCTTTCCTATTTTCAAGGTTGAATTAATATTGTGTATCCACTTATAGCCATTGGTTAAATGTTACTAAATCGAGTGAACTATGATTTGTGATGAAAATAGAAGAGGCAAGACCCTTAATGAAATGACAAAACTGAGAGAGGTTTTTGGTATAGGTTCAGTTTTTCCTCAAACAAAGATCCAATTGAGAGAAAGGATTGCCAAGGAAGAAGGGAATTTTTTTTTTTTTTTTTTTTTTTTTTTTGACCAGGTCGTGTTTGAACCCAGCACCTCCTGTATATGGGGCCAGTGCCCTACTCCTTTGAGCAACAGGCAGTACCCTGAAGGAAGGAATTTTTAAGACAACAGATGGGAACCGGAAAAGCTGCTTGCTGACTAAGGAGATACTGGTCTTTTAAAGTGGGGGGTGGGGTGGGGGGGAACCACATGCCTTGGGGCAGGTCCTGGTGTAGCTCTGCCTGCTTTAGGGGCAAGTTGTGGGGTGGGGGATAGTATATCTTGGCTCCAGAAAATCTGCCCTGGGGCCTTCAGAGTCTCTCAGCTTGTTTGTCTTGCAAAAAATCCCCCATTTCTGGCAGGGGCACCTGTGGCTCAGTGAATAGGGCACTGCCCCCATATGCCAAGGGTAGCAGGTTCAAGCCCGGCCCGTCCAAACTGTAACAAAAAATAGCTGGGCGTTGGTGCGGGCGCCTGTAGTCCCAGCTACTTGGGAGGCTAAGGCAAGAGAATTGCCAAAGCCCAAGACCTGGAGCTGGAGGTGGCTGTGAGCTCTGATGCGACAGCACTCTACTGAAGGCAACAAAGTGAGACGCTGTCTCTAAAAAAAAAAAATAGAACTTGAAAGAGGTAATTTCCAAAAAAAAAAATCCTCCATTTCTGGGAACCAACTCAAAAGGTCAGGTAGCTAAAGACCTGGAAGGGTCTGTTCTTTTTTTTTTTTTTTCTTTAAGAGAGAGTATCTTGCTTTCTTGCCCAGGCTAGTGTGCGTTAACCTTGAACTCCTGGGCTTAGCATTCCGCCTGTCTCAGCCTCCCAGCATGCTAGGATGACAGGTGAGAGCCCCTGAGCTTAGCCAAAGTAGCATTTCTTAACTAAGTATTTCACAATGTAATATCTAATGATTTTGGAGCAGAATTCTTACCTTTTCAGTATCAGATGTTATTTCTATGTTTTTCTAAATAGTAGCTTTCGTCATGTCTTCCTGTTAATCCATTATTGTTAATTAAGAAACTAATGTTTCTTTTGGTTCTCTTTCCATCTGGTCTTTCATGACTGTCAGTAGTAGCTGTACTATGAATGTTCATTTTAAGAATTCATAATGCGGCTCGGTGCCTGTGGCTCAAGCGGCTAAGGCATCTCAGCCACATATGCTTGAGCTGGTGGGTTCAAATCCAGCCCAGGCCCACCAAACCATAAGGACGGCTGCAACCAACAAAATAGACAGGCGCACATTATGGCAGGCGCCTGTAGTCCCAGCTACTTGGGAGGCGGAGGCAGAAGAATCGCTTGAGCCCAGGAGTTGGAGGTTGCTATGAGCTGTGATGCCATGGCACTCTACCCAGGGCCATGGGGTAGACAGGCACCTATAGTCCCACATAGGTGCCCCACTTATGTTATGTGTTACGACAGGCACCTATAGTCCCAGATACTTGGGAGGCCTGTTGTAACACATGATGACATAGGTGGGGCACATGGGGACTGTAGGAGCTAGTCTACCCTATGGCCCTGGGTAGAGTGCCATGGCAACATGATGACAGAGGTGGGGACACATGGCACTCTACCCATGTAGGAAGGTACAGGGCCATGGGGACGACATGACGAAAGCTACTATTTAGAAAAACATAGACAGCTTGAAGCTCTGTCTAAAAAAAAAAAAAAAATTCGTAATTCACTTTTTTAAAAAGACTTGGAATTGTCTGTCTTTTAGGGTAAATTTGTCCTTGCAGAAATGTTCATATATCTATCTATTTATTTATTTATTTATTTTGGAGACAGAGTAGCCCAGGCTAGAGTGCTGTGGCCTAGCTCACAGCAATGTCAAACTTCTGGGTTCGAGTGATTTTCTTACTTCAGCCTCCCAAGTAACTGGGACTATAGGTGCCTGTCATAACACCCAGTTATTTTTTTCTATTTTAAGCTGAGAATGGAGTCTTGATCTTGCTCAGGCTGGTCTCGAACTCCTGAACTCAAGGGATCCTCAGCCTCCCAGAGCTAGGATTACATGTGTGAGCCACCATGCCTAGCCTTATTTATATTCCTTTTGTTAATCAAAGTAATTTTTCTGTATTATACATTATAAAATATGAAGAGCTGGAATTATGTAAAGTAAAAATAGATAACTAGAGACAAAAATCCTTTTTCTCTTCACCAAAATTTGAGATGTTTTAGAGTGAATTCCTTAGTGTTCATAGAAGAATATGTAATACATGGAAGAATCCTAGTGATAATATAATAGAATAGGGTGTACGGTAATGATGCTATTGCATGTCTGAATACATACATCTAGGTTTGTTTTTATCTTTTTGCTTTTTGATTACAGTAGTGGTGATAATGGTGAGATTTGCTTGTTTGTTTTTATTTTTGGAGACAGTCTCATTCTGTTGCCCAGGCTTGAGTGCTGTAGCATCAGCAACTCAAACTTCTGAACTCTGGCCTCAGCCTCCTGAGTAGCTAGGACTATAGGCTTTCATCACCATGCCTGGTTAATTTTTTTTTTTTTTTTTTTAAAAGACTCTCACTCTGGCTCAGGTTGGTCTTGAACTCCTGAGCTCAAGCAGTCCTATGCCTCAGCTTCCCATAGCCGAGGGAGGCTAGCATTTCAGCCATGACCCACCACACCTGACCTGTTTGATTTCTTTTTAACTGAATTGGGTTGCTGATAATCAACAAATTGTAGATCTTAGAATGTATTCTTGCTATCTCTATAAATGTGTATTCATATATTTTTTAAAAAAGGATTTTGCAGTATATACTGTCTCTTTTTTGTTTGTTTCTATTTTGAGATGGAGTCTCACAGTGTTGCCTAGGCTGGTTTCTAAGTCATAGGATCAAGCAATTTTCTCACCTTAGATTACAACTTGCACCACTGTGCCCAACTCATAATATTTGTTTTTTTAAACTTAACTATGCATTGTGGATATTTTACCATGTCCTTAAAGTATCCTACAGCAACATAGAATATTTTATTATATGCATCTACTGTAGCTTATTTAGCTAGTCCTATACTGTTTGACCTGTGGAGAATCATAATTGCTAACTGTTCTGACTATTTCATCACACAGCAGATGCTGTACTGTGCATTCTCATGTAATTCTCAAAATTACTACATGGTGTAGGTGTTTTTATCCCTAGTTTAGAGGGAGAGAAACAACCCAGAGATGAAAAGCCTAGGTTTTTCAGCTGATGATAATCCTGATGAAGATACCCATAACAGCATTCATTTGTTGGTTACTTACTAGACACAGTGCTATATTCTTTTCATACATAGTCTCATTTACTCCTTATAGGGGATTCCCCCCCTTGTAGGGGGATCTGAGGCTCACTGAGATTGTTAACTTGCTCATGCACATACAGCCAGCCAACAAATGGCACCTGTTTGCAACTCTTCTGTAATTACACAACTGATTTTATTTTTGTTTTTCTCAATCCCTGCTTATTTTAAGGAAATAAGTAAAAATTCTAGCTGGAAAAAACATTTCTAACAAGTTCTTCCATCTCTTAGCTCCCTCATCTCTAAAATATAGGTAATAATCTCCTTTTATAGGAGGGTTCTATTAAGTGAGACTGATGTAGGTTCAGCACTTAGCACGTAAAATATGTAGTGAGTGCTCAGTTAGTGCTACTCCTGCTGTCCTTACTGTTTGATTCTGATTAGAATTCTATTCAGGTTATAGAGGCTTTAAGTGTGTATCATAGCATGTCATCAGAAATTTGGAAACTTACAGGATACTCAGACTCACCACTGATGACATTTCAGCATACTTCCTTTTGTATAACGTGATATCTCCCAATATGTAACCTGTCACCATACATAAGACATACTAAACTGTTTTATTTATGGGAAGGTCTCTTCAGATTAATTCATGAAGAACAGAGGCTGTGTCCTTATACCAGCACGGTGTCTGGCTCAGAGCAGGCACTCAATAATTATTTGAAATGAGATGGTTTGTTACTGTCTTTTGCATTTTGAAAAATGATTATGAAATTATAAAAGAAGGTAGATGTATCAGTCTGGCCTCAGGAAGACTGAGCTATTCTATTACCAGACATTTGATATAGCAGTTACATGTGCAGAGACACTGAAGGCCCTGACTTATCTATATTGCACTAGATCAGTATAGCAAAATTGTACTTGTACTCCACAAATATGTACAGATAAAAAATAAATGGAAAAAAAGTGCAAAAAGCTGAGTAAGAATGTTGGGAAGGCTGTGTTTTGAAGATCAGGGTAACAATGACTATTTTTAGTTATTGTTATGTAATTACAGAAGAGTTGCAAACAGATGCCATGATTAATCAAAATATGTGATTCTCAAAAACTTGCCAATAAATTGCCACAGCTCTTTAGTCTCTTCTTGTTAGTGTGTAGTGGTAAGTTGGATCTTACTTGATTGCTTAGGAATAATGACTTCTCTTTAAATCTGAAGTTCCTTCGTTGGATAAAATTAATAACTCTGCTATGCAGAGAAGACTAACAGTGGATGATAATCCATATAATGTTAAGAACTAACAATCTAGCACAGTAGGGATTCTTACTGATAATCCACAGATACTGCTTTGGGATATTATGTCACCTTGAAAGTCTTCCCCATGCATATGAGAGCAAGATTCAATAGCAAACTATCAGTTTTAAGTTAACATTTAAGATACTTCTGACTTAAATGAACATAGGAATTACTTATTAATGATTGCAATAAAATTCTCTGAAATTGGGCTGGTGCCAATTCTAGAATTATCTGCCACAATCATCAAGACTTAGAACTTCATTTTTAAAAACCATGTTCAAGCATCAAGCATGAAGTAGGTATAAAAAGAAATTCATAGAAAATTGGTCTCCCCAGTTCCTTTCTTTTAAAATGATCCATTATGTGCAGCTATTTTAATGAACAGGTTAAGTATAATTTTAAGTTTGGGTCATTTCGTCTCACTGAAATAGGTTGTTGCTAACAGCTTTGATTTTTAACTCAATAAAGGTCTTTTGTCCATACTACACAATTACTTAGTAGCTTTCAGTAGATATGAGTGCTAATCCCTGCTCCTGTACAAAACAAGCTTTTTATAGATGGCATATACATAGTACAGGAACATGAAGTATGAATATTGGGTGCCCTGTGGCCAGCATTAGTGTGGTGATGTATACACGGCTTTCTAGGCCCTCATTTCCAGAAAAGTTGAAAATTAAAAGATCAAGATGCAGTTTTAACTCAGGAACATATTAATAGCCTTTTTTAGCAACTGTTGCTGTGTCATTGCCAACTATTGGATTTCTGTCCCCTTTTGATAAATATCCTAGAAGTGTTAAAGTAACCAAAGTACTGTCACTTAATACTGTGTGTGAGAAAATTTTGGTAGTATTTTACTTATAAAAATTAAGCCTAGTTCACTTTAAGGAATTATAGTGATTTTTAAGTTTTTTGTATATACACATATATATAAAATTTAAACATACAAATTACGTTAAAGTTCCTATCTATAGTCTTTGCTGTTGCCCTAGGCCTATTTTTTTTTATGGTTTCATTACATTTCTTGCTCTTACAGGAAATAAAAATAGACATTTAGAGACCACATATTCCACATACTATCACTTCATATCTGATTAAAAATATTGGCAGGTTTCTCTGTTAGTGCCTTATTAAGGTATTTTGAAGTGCAAATTTTGAGGGTTCTTTTTCTTTTTTTTTTTTTTTTTTTTTTTTTTTTGAGACAGTCTCACTTTGTTGCCCACTGTAGAGTGCTGTAATGTCACAGCTCACAGCAACCTCAAACTCTTGGGCTTAAGTGATTCTCTTGCTTCGGCTTCCCAAGTAGCTGGGATTACAGGCACCCGCCACAAGGCCCGGCTATTTTTTGTTCCTCAGTTGTCATTGTTGTTTAGCTGGCCTGGGCCGGATTTGAACCCACCAGCCTCAGTGCATATGGCCAGCGCCGTAACCACTGGTACTATGGGCGCTGAGCTGAGGGTTCTCTTTCTAAATGAGAGTGGTAGAAAGAGTACAAGGAATTGCTTATTTAAATGAATTATCTGCTATAAAGAACTCAAAAGAACCAATAGAATAAATGAGCTTTTGGAGGGGAGGTTGCCAGATCTGTCTTTTGATTTACTTTTTCCCTCTAATGATCCTTTTCATAGATAAAACATTCAAATATAAAATTCTAATTTGGTTCTTATGTTTATTACTGTGTTTACTATTTGCACTAAAAAATGCTGATTTCTGCCAAGCTAAAAATGGAAAATGAGGGCATTATTTGAATAAGAAAAATAAAAGGTTAGATGTAAATGCTATATAAGTGTATGTTAGGGGTAGGCTCTAGGGGACCAGCCTTGATTTAGATGATACTAGGATATCATTAATTTTTTGTTTTAATAAGTGAACTTAGTCTGACATTCAGAAGTTCTTCATCATCAACCTTCTACCTCTTTTTTCCATATGTATTTTTCACTGCTCTGGAATAAATTCTGGCGTTGATATAAATTGGTCTTCTCTATACTCCGTGATGCACTGTGTCCTCTCATACCCCAGAATTCCAAGTTCAGGCCATATTCTTTGCCTCTGGAGATCTAGCTCTTCCACTCCTGTGAATGCTTCTATCCTTATAGCCTTTCAAGATGCCTGTGAAACCTTTCTTCTTCACAACTAGGTTTTACATCTCTTTTGCGCTTTTTTATTTTTTATTTTATTTTACTTATTTGTTTATTTATTTATTTTGCAGTTTTGGCCAGGGCCAGACCTAAACCCGCCTCTCGTGGTGTATGGGGCTGATACTCTACTTTTCAACCACAGGCGCCACCCTCTCTTGAGCTTTTAAAATACTTACTTGCCTCTTCATTAACTCTCTTCAAGTATCTCAATACTTTCAAATGATAAAGGATATGTCTTTAATATTTTTAAAATCTCCCCATGTCTTTTGAATGAATGAATGTAAAAATGTTGGCATTGGTTATATTTATACAATGAAATACTTTCTCCACTCTAAAATGGTTAATACATATGTAAATACAGTAACTGTTTCAGAATAGGGTTTTTCAATGGTGACATTATTGACATTTTGGGTTGGATAATTATTTGTTGTGAGGGGTTGCCCTGTATGTTATAGGATATTTAGTAGCATCCTTCGTCTCTCTTCACTAGATGTCACTACCACCCCTGCTGTCACCTCAGTTGTGACAGCCGACAGTATCTTCAGACAGAATGTCCTCTGGGTGGCAGAATCTGTCTGATTGAGAGCACTGCTTTAGAAGGAAAAAAATAAAACAGATCTCAAGGCTCTTCTTAACTGTAACGTACGTAGTCTGTATGTTGTTTTTGAAGGGTGAATTTTAAGTATAGAAACAAAATAAATGTTTCATGGTTCTTTGGATTTTACCTTGTATAATTTAAGAAAACTGTCAAAGATCCTATTAATTCTTATAAAATTTTGATGATTTAAGACAATCACATTTTTTACTGTTTTGCATATTTTACATTGAATAATGGATTTTATTTGGTGTTTCCTCCAGATTGAAATTAAAATGAAAAAGCCAGAGGCTGTGAGATGGGAAACCCTAGAGGGGCAAGGAGATGTGTCTAAGCCAAAACAATTCATAGCAGGTTTGTTTTCTGGTCTTGATGATCTTTAAATTTGTATTGTGTTGAAATTAAATAGTAGTGAACGTTGTTTCTACTTCATTGTTTATGTTCCCAAGATAAGATACATTGAGTATAATAAAGTTGTTCTGTAATAAATACAAAGTAGTTTTTCTCAGAAGGCTCAAACTTTAAGAATACAAACAAATGGCAGCAAAATCCCAATGGTGTTGGAATTTATTGTTTACCATGTCAAGTTTATGATATCAGTTGGAGATTGTTTATTTTTGTATGTTGGCCTTTACTGTTGCTTCTTTTGGATTACAAGTTAATTTAGTTTATCCTGCTTATATGTTTTTCTTTCCTCCCTTTCTCAATTTACTCCTTTCTGTTCTTTTTGATAGTGTCAACTTTAGTTTCCTGGAATTTCAGGGCTTCAGAGAGCAGAGTATCTATCCTGTTTCACTATATTACTAATTTAGAGATGGATACAAACAGATAATAATTCCTTAGGAAAGCCTAGGAAAAAGAGTAGAAAACTAAGGTTAAGACAGACAACTTTGAGGTCAATTTTAAGCATATGCAGTAAAACAAAATAAGCATTTTTCTAATGGACATATTTGTAGGTCACTCTTAGAACTACAACCTAAGTTTGTAGTTCACTACAATTACCTCATTGATGGAGAGAATTTTTTTTTTTTTAATTAGAGGTAATGGTTGATTTGACAACTGAAATAAGCTAGAATTTTGTTTTAGTTTCTTTTGGATTTTGACTTTGTTTTATAACAAAATATATTTCTTGTGGCACCTTTAGGAAACAAGTTATGGCTTGGCGCCTATAGCACAGTGGTTACGGCGCCAGCCACGTACCAAGGGTAGTGGGTTCAAACCCGGCCCAGGCCAGCTAAACAACTGCAACAACAAACAAAATAGCTGGGCATTGTGGCAGGTAGGCCCAGCTACTTGGGAGTCTGAGGCAGGAGAATCACCTAAGTCCAAGAGTTTGAGGTTGCTGTGAGCTATGACGCCACATCACTCTACTGCGGGCAACATAGTGAGACTTTGTCAAAAGAAAAGAAAAAGAAAAGTTATTTAGATCGTTGGTGTGTATGGGCCTATCTAGTTAAAAATATTTTAAATTCATACAGAAGTTGCAACTGAGTTCTGATGTACCCTTCACCCAGCTTCCCTCAATAATAATAGCTTAAGTTGTCTATTAGCAAAATTGGGAAATTGACACCAACAGATATTTTTTAAAGAGTAAAATATTACATGTGTTAGAGTTACCAGTGTTTTCTAAATTTAACACCTTAGATATTCAAGGTGCTATTCTTCCTGTCCTGTTATGTTTTTGTAAGGAATTAATATGCTTGTCAGATTCCTGTGTACTGCAAGCTGGAGACAGCAGATAAAGGCAAGTCACTTAACCTATCTAGGCCAGCTTTCTTATCTGTAAAATGGAGATTAAAACCTCTGTTTCCTTCCTTCTTGGGAGTCAGCATTAGGATTAATTAAATACATGTTTCCTAGGCTCTTAACTTACCATGGCATGCATTTTTTGTTTTCTTTGCTAGTAAAAATGTATAAATACAGAGGGATTTCTAGTAGATGGTGGGTGGATAGAATTTTCAATCGATATATTTGCCCTGAACAAAACTCTGTAGGTGGTGTTGGGTTGCTTTTTGTTTGGGGAAGTTTTTTTGTTTTGTTTTGTTTTTGAGACAGAGCCTCAAGCTGTCGCCCTGGATAGAGTGCCAGTGGCTTCACAGCTCACAGCAATCTTCATCTCCTGGGCTTAAGCTATTCTCTTGCCTCAGCCTCCCAAGTAGCTGGGACTACAGGTGCACCCCCCACAACATCCGGCTATTCTTGTAGTTGTAGTTGTTGTTTGGCAGGCCTGGGCTTGATTTGAACGCGCTAACTCTGGTGTATGTGGCGGATGCCATAGCTACTTGAGCTACAGGCACTGAGCCTTTGGGGAGGTTTTTTGAAACAGTCTCACTTTGTCACTCTCCATACCTGGCATCATAGCTTCACAGCAATCTCAAACTCCAGGGCTCAAGCCATCCTCTTGCCTCAGCCTCAGTATCTGAGACTACAGATGCCTGCCACAACACCCAGCTAGTTTTTTTATTTTTGTAGAGACAGGGTTTCACTCTTGCTCAGGCTGGTCTCAAGCAGTCCACTCACCTCACCTTCCCAGAGTGTAGGATTACAGGCATGATCCATTGCACCCAGCTAGTGTTTGGGGTTTTACTTTTGTTTTGAGGAGGAATAGGCAGGGGAAAAGTTGGTTTAATGCATTAAAAGGCATTTCACCTGAGATAGATAGATAGACAAAAATTTTTTTTTGGTAACAATGGCTAGGCTCGGCGCCTGTGGCTCAAGCAGCTAAGGCGCCAGCCATATACACCTAAGGTGGGGGGTTCAAATCTAGCCCAAGCCCACCAAACAACAATGATGGCTGCAACCAAAAAAAGCCAGGCGTTGTGGCGGGCGCCTGTGGTCCCAGCTACTTGGGAGGCAGAGGCAGGAGACTCGCTTGAGCCCAGGAGTTGGAGGTTGCTGTGAGTGTGATGCCAGGGCACTCTACCCAGGGGGATAGCTTGAGGCTCTGTCTCAAAAAAAAAAAAAAAAAATGGCTAAAAGAAATTTAAAACTATATATGTGGCTCACATTTGTGTTCATTATTGTATTTCTCACTGGACCATGAACAGACCTGCTCTTAGAACAGTAGCTTAGTTATTTTAAAATTATTTCTGTTCCAAGATCTTGATGCCTTTGGTCTTTGGAGCAGTCATGACAGTGTCATGAGCCTCTGGACCATTAGCCTCTGTGGCTGCAAGCAGCCTGTGTTTACCCCCGGTGGGCCCTACAAACAGTGTCATTTTCTGTGTGCATGATGTGGTCATTGACCCATTCAGTCATCAAATGTAGTAGTAGTTTTCAGCCTTCAGGAATTTCTTATTGTTATTGCCTATTGAAATAATTTTAATGTTTTTAATATGGGGAGAGGATGGAGTCTTACTGTTGAATGACATGAATGATTATATTTTCCCTTTATTTCTACACTGACAGATGCCTTTAAAAAACCACATTGTTAACATTTATTAAATCTTATTTAAAAGTCTCAAGCATCGTTTTTAAAAAAGAACTTTTATTTTTAGACTTGTTTGCATTATTTTTGCAACTTTTCTATACATGTAAAAGTTTCCACGTACTTCTTACCTGATTTCCCATTATTAACATGAAGAATCTATTTTTAATCTTATTTTGTGTGGTGTGCGAAAGTTTGTGCTTTGTTGAGTTATTTTGCTTAAAAGATGTTACATTATGCCAGCTCAGTGCCTGTACCTCAGTGGCTAGGGCGCCAGCCACATGTACTGGAGCTGGCAGGTGCCTATAGTCCCAGCTACCTTGGAGGCTGAGGCAAGAGAATTGCTTAAGCCCAAGAGTTTGAGGTTGCTGTGAGCTGTGCTGTCACAGCCCTCTAACCAGGTCAACAGCTTGAGACTCTGTCTCAAAAAAAAAAAGTAGAATTTACATTGTGCCAACTGATTTCAGTTTTAAAAAAAATGTAAATCTAGGTGGCATCTGTGGCTCAGTTGATAAGGCGCCAGCCACATACTTTGAGGCTGGTAGTCAAACCCAGCCCAAACCAGTGACAACTCTAACAACAATGGAAAAATAGCTGGGCATTATGGTGGGTGCCTCTGGTCCCAGCTGTTTGGGCCCAAGAGTTTGAGGTTGCTGTGAGCTGTGGCGCAATGGCACTCTACCCAGGATGACAGCTTGATAGTCTATCTCAAAAAAAAAAAGTAAATCTAGTTATTGATATATATTAGAAAGGTACTTACTGAAAACATAAAATGTGATCTTCACTAAAATGTTCTATACACCCTAATCACAGAGTTTATATAAGAATATATATTCTTGACATAATCAAACATGTTGGTTAATCACTTTTGCCTTTTTTATTTCATAGATGTAAAGAATCTATATCCATCATCATCTCATTATACAAGAAATTGGGATAAATTGGTTGGCGAGATCAAAGAAGAAGAAAAGAATGAAAAGTTGGAGGGAGATGCAGCTTTAAACAAATTATTTCAGCAGATCTATTCAGATGGTTCTGATGAAGTTAAACGTGCCATGAACAAATCATTCGTAAGAATATAAACTTTTTTTTTCAAATATTATGAGCACAAATTACGTATTTTAAAAGAAAAAATAATGTGAAACCAAATTGTAAATAACTGAGAGATTGTTGAGGAAGTTGAAAACTTGTGGAAGAGATGAGTAACAGGTGATTTATTCCAAATAAATATTTTTTTATATACCATGGTTATGGTGATAGATTGTTTACCTTCTAGAATCATATATACTCACAATGTCAGAGACAAAGAATATGGAAGAGAAACTTCCAGAACAGTGTTTGGCAAGTAGAAGGTGCATATTATTCATTGGCTTAATAATTCCCATTTAATTAAGATAATTCAAACTTTTTGCCAGGGCAACATGTGTATCACTTGAGTTAGGCCTTAAGTTTTGAGACTTTCATTCTTCTTTTTTTTTTTTTTTTTTTTGAGTCTCATTATGTCACCCTCGGTAGAGTGTTGTGGTGTCATAGCTCACAGCAACCTCAAACTCGTGGGCTTTGGCTGGCTATTTTCTTGTTACAGTTGTCATTATTGTTTAGCTGGCATGGGTTGGGCTTGAACCCACCATGTTTGGTGCATGTGGTTAGTGCCATAATCACTGCTACGGGTGCTGAGCCAAGATTTTCATTCTTGTAGAATTATTTATTTTGCTTGAAGATGTAATCATTTAGAGCCTGGGAAGATTGCTTGAGGCTAGGAGTCTTGAGACCAGCCTTAGCAACGTAGTAAGACCCTATCTCATTAAAAAAAAGAGAGAGAGAGAAAGTTAAAAGCATTTTACTTTTACTAGCAGTTCTGGAAGTGTCATTCTCTTTTAAGGGATTCATATTTACAGTTGAAAGTTAAGTTAATATTTAATATTTGGATATATAGTTAAGTGTGGTTCAGGCCCACATATCCACATATATAACTGGTCATGATTGTGCTTTTCACTATTGATTTAAAACTTCTTTTTTTTTTTGCAGTTTTTGGCCAGGGCTGGGTTTGAACGCTCCACCTCTGGCATATGGGGCTGGCGCCCTACTCCTTTGAGCCACAGGCACTGCCCTGATTTAAAACTTCTTTTTAAATAAAAAGTCTAGAGTGAACTGGCATTGTCATACCTCATTGTAACCTTCAACTCTTGGGCTAAAGCAGTTCTACTGCCCCAGCCTCCTGAATAGCTGGGAATATAGGCACATGCCACCATGCTTAGCTAATTTTTATAGTTTTTTTTGTAGAGACAGGTCTCACTCTTAAGGTGGTCTTGAACTCCTGAGCTCAAGCTGTCCTCTTGCCTTGGCTTCCCAGACTGCTAGAATTACATGTGGGAATCACTACAACCCAACTGCTATTCATTCTCTTAACTGGGTCTTTCATGGAGCCAAAATATGCATTTATTTATTTATTTATTAGGCAGAGTCTCACTCAGTCACCCTGGGTAGATTGCTGTGGTGTCATACCTCACAGCAATCTCAAACTTCACAGCAATCTCAAACTTCTGGGCTTGAGCAAACCTCTTGCCTCAGCCTCCCAAGTAGCTGGGACTGTAGGCCGTTGCCAGTGCTATTTTTAGTAAAGCTATTTTATTTGCTCAGTCTGATCTTGAACTCCAGAGCTCAAGCAGTTTGCCCACCTTGGCCTCCCAGGGTGCTAGGATTATAGGAACAAGTCACCACACCTGACCCAAAGTATTTAATTTTGATGAAAGTTCATTTTATCAATTTTTCCTTTGATGGATCATGTTTTGGTGTCAAGTTAACTCTTTGTCCTAGATTGCAAAGGTTTTCTCCTATTTTTTCTAAAAATAAAATTAGTATTGGGCAGCGCGTATGGCTCAAAGAAGTAGGGCACTGGCCCCATATGCCGGAGGTGGTGGGTTCAAACCCAGCCCTGGCCAAAAACTGCAAAATAAATAAATAAAAGTAGTATTGTTTCACATACTGCATTTTTTTTTGGAGTTTATTTTTATGTAAAGTGTGATATTTCAGTCAAGATTCCTTTTTGGGAGGTGGGCTATTACGTTCAATTGCTTCAGCACTATTTGTTGAAAGTCTGTCTTTTCTCCCATTAAATTAATTGCTTTTGCACCTTTTTCAAAAATTGGTTGAGCTTATTTGTATGAGTCTATTCTTGGGTTGCCCATTGTTTTCTATTTATGTGTGTTCCTCTGTCCATTCCAGTCTTGGATTATAGCTGTGTAAGTCTGAGATTTGGCAGATTCATTTCTTCAACTTTATCCTTCAGAAGTTCTAGGTATTCTGATTCCTTTCCCATATAAATTTTAGAACAATTTTGTATGTACAGAAAAATCCTAATAGGAATTGCATTTGTGTATCAATTTGAAGAAATTAACATTTTTACTGTATTGTGTTTTCCAGTCGATTTATTTAAATCATCTTTTGGGTTTTTTTTAATCACCATTGTGAAGTTTTAAAGCATTTTAGTTCTGCACATGTTTTGTTAGTTTTTACTTTCAACCTGACTATATCATTCTATTTATGATGCGTTGCTTATGGACAAGATATAATTGGTTCATATTTTTTAATGTACCCTGCTAGTCTCTTTTTCAGTTTTTGCTTTTAGACCATTTACACTTAATGTACTTACTGACTGTCAATACTTAAGTTTACCATTTTGTTTTTGTTTTCTGTTTTGTTTCTGGCTTTGTTTTTCCTGCTTTCTTAGGGGTTCCTCAAATGATTTTTAAAATTTCATTTTGATTTATTGGTATTTTTAGTGTATCTTGTTTGGGTAACTTTTTAAGTGATTATTCTAGGTATTATACTGGATATGCATAGCTTATCAGTTGTCATTTTATCACTCAAAGTATAAAAACTTTACCTCTCTTTATGATTCTTTACCGTCCTCCGTTTATAGTATAATA
Source organism: Otolemur crassicaudatus (assembly GCA_963574585.1). Classification (NCBI taxonomy): domain Eukaryota; kingdom Metazoa; phylum Chordata; class Mammalia; order Primates; family Galagidae; genus Otolemur; species Otolemur crassicaudatus. The sequence continues at coordinate 26,736 of CAUYQS010127074.1, forward strand.
GTCTTAAATATTTCCTCTACTTAACATTTAGAACCACATCACATAGTATTAGAATTTTTACTAAACTGTCAATTTGAAAAACTCAAAAGGAAACCTTCTGCATTTACCCATATTTTTTGTTATCTTCCTTCCTTCCTGATATTCCAAGGTTCTTGTTGTTTAGAGAACTTCCTTTAGGTATTCTTTTAGGATAAGTATGCTGGTGACAGATTTTCTATATTGGCAAGGATTTCTTCGCGTTTACTCTGGTTTGGATATACTCAGCTTTTTGAACCTATAGGTTTGTGTCTCTTGCCAAATTTGGGAAATTAGCTATTATTTCGTTGAGTAGTTTTTCAGACTTGCCTTCTTTGTCTTTTCCTTCCTGGACTTGATGACAACAAATGTTAGATATTTGTCTCTCACATCCCTTGAATCCTATTTATTTTATTTCAGTCTTGTTTTTTCTGTCACTTATATAATTTCTAATGCTTCAATTAAAACCTGAAAATTTGGCTTGGCGTCTGTGGCTTAAGTGGCTAAGGCGCCAGCCAAAAACACCTCAGGCAGCAGGTTCAAATTCAGCCCAGGCCCACCAAACAACAATGACGGCTGCAACCAAAAAATAGCCGGGCGTTATGGCGGGTGCCTGTGGTACCAGCTACTTGGGAGGTGGAGGCAGGAGACTCGCTTGAGCCCAGGAGTTCCAGGTTGCTGTGAGCTGTGATGCCATTGCACTCTACCCAGGGGGACAGCTTGAGGCTCTGCCTCAAAAAAAAAAAACCTGAAAATTTTCATATTCTGTTCTGAGATTCTAGGATTTTATTTAAATCCTCTGTTTTAGTTTGTATTCTCTTAACGCCAGTCTGGTGGGGGAAGGCAAGGTGCTGCCTCTTTATTTCCAGGTGGAGATAGATGTCTAGGTGTCCTACTCAGCCTCAATGGATGCTCTAGGGTAGGGTTTCTCCTTGTTACTGCTGGGATCAGATGGGAGTTTACTGACTGCTGGAAGTGTGGTGTCCACTAACACTGCCACAAGGTGAAAGTCTAGTCTCCCCCCAACTTAGCCTCTGCTGGCCTGGTAGGGATGGGGCCCATGTTTTTTTCCTCTGGTATTTAGAGTGATTATTATATAAAAGTTTTCTCTCATAAGGCTATCTTTTCCTAATGTCAGAGTCTTTTTTTTTTTCTAGACGGAGTCTCACTATGTCACCCTCAGTAGAGTACCATGGTGTCACTGCTTACAGCAACCTCAAACTCTTGGGCTTAAGCATTTCTCTTGCCTCAGCCTCCCAAGTAGCCAGGACTACACGCGCCTGCCACAGTGCCCAGCTGTATTTTTTTATGTTGTCATTGTTTAGCAGGCCTAGGCCAGGTTCTAACCCACCAGCTCCAGTGTATGTGGCCGGCACCCTATGACCACCCTATGATCTATGACCACCGAGCCAAGATTCGTCTTGCTTTTTTTTTTTTTTTTTTTTTTTTTTTGGGAGACAAAAATCTCAAGTTGTTGCCCTGGGTAGAGTGCTATGGCGTCACAGCAGCTTCCAGTTCTTAGGCTCAAGAGATCTTCTTGCCTCAGTTTTTCTATTTTCGTAGAGAAAGGGTCTCACTTTTGCTCAGGCTGGTCTCAAACTCATGAGCTCAAGGACTCCACCTGCCTTGGCCTCCCAGAGTGCTTTGATTATAGGCAGGAGTCACTGCACCCAGCCCAGTCTTCTTACTCTTAACTTTTGTTTTATATGTAATGTCCAGGGTGTTTAGTTTTATATAGTGGGAAGAATAGTCTAATACTTGATCTTCTTGGATGGGAAGTCAGTCTCACTTTTAATTTATAAATGTGTTGGACTAAAGAACAGCATGTTAAATCAAAAATGTGTTGTAGAATCTATACTTATTTTCATATAGAAACTTCAATAATAATAAGCAGACCCTTTATACCCATAAAATAAGCTGTCTGTGTGGTAGCATTGACCCAGAACATATCAAGCTCATTTTTACCCTTGTGGGAATAAAAAAGAAACTAGACATTGTCCTTTGATTTCCCTAATTGAGACAAAAGACCAGTATGTTCAAAATATTCAGAGGGAAATGCTAAATTACTCTGTAGTCCATAAGGAGAAAAGGAGAAAATAAGTGTCATCAGTGAATATGATCAGATTATAAACTAAATCTACTTCTTTCAGTTTTATTACTGATGGTTCTTTTAGGGGTAGTTTATTATGGAGACTTGTTACATTTAATTCAATCATTTTATTTGAACCCACCATGTGCCAGGTCAATATGCTTAGAAGAAGGATGTAAATATTAGGAAAATACACAACCTTGACTTTGAGGAGCTCTCAGCTTTAGTTGAAGGCAACAGTGGAAAGCAGATAAAAGAAGGCAAATCTTTAAATTGCAGTAGTGCAGTGTGATATGATATGTGTACGTTAATGGCTAGACTTATACAGAGGACAGATTTTCTTAGAGTTCTGAACAGAAGTCAGAGAAGGCTGTAAAGACATGGTTGACATTTCATGTTTGGAGGATAACTAAAGATATAAAAGGAACTGGAATAGCAAAGGGCATCCTATGCAAAGAAGTCCATGTAAGGGAGTTTGGCAGTGTTTGGGACATGGGGGTTACATTAAGATTCTGATGTAATAGAAGGGTATGTAACTTTATACATTTGCCAGTAACAAAACTGATTATTTGGATTTTAATAATTCACGCTGTTGTTTGCCGTGATCCAAGTCAACGAATATTTATTGCATTACAACAACAAATGCACAGCAGTTTTTTATAAATATAAGAGGGTGCTAAAAAAAAAAGTATACATATTTTAAGAAAGGAAAAAACTATTAAAAGTGTAATACACAATATATACTAATAACATTTGTCATCCTGTATCTTGGATCTCTTGTAATTGCAGAAGTCAAACATGACTTGAGGGGTGGCGCCTGTGGCTCAAGGAGTAGGGCACTGGCCCCATGTAACCTGGGTGGTGGGTTTGAATCTGGCCCTGGCCAAAACTGGAAGGAAAAAAAAACATGACTCGAGTGCAGTTTTAGTGCAGCTTTTTTCCTTAAAATATGTATACATTTTTTTTGGCACTCTATGTATATGCTAGGGTTATTGGTAAGTGGTATAAAAGTAGATAGTAAATAGATAGTTTTTCACTGAGACACTGACATTGTCGTACTCATATGTATGTACTTTTTTAATTTCAAAGGGAGCTTGCATGTGTTTAGCACAGAGGGAACATAAAGTAGAGGCCTTGAACATTCTATTCAGCTGGTATAGAAAGTTTATTTTATCTTTACTGTCTTCAGCAAAAGAGATTATAACAATCATTTTTGAGGGGAGCTAATTTTCACTTGAAGCTAGTTTTCCACATGTATCTTTATGTTGATTATTAGAGATTATTAGAGAAGTATGCTTTATATGGCAGTATATGTGAACAGTGTTTTGTTGTTTTTCTTTTAAAAATTCTTATTGAACACCGTGTTCTTAACTAGAGTTTCCTTTCCAGATTTTATGGAACTTTGGAAAGCCTAAGATTAAATAAAAATACTGTTTTTAGTTTTATATTGAGCTATATATTTTTTTTGTGTGTAGTCTCTTTTACTACGAATATAATATACGTAATACACGCATTACATAGAGTTTACATTGAGCTACATGTAATGGTCTATTTGAGACTATGCTTATGCATTTTAGGAAAACATTCTGTAGTCCAGAAATTAATCTGTTTTTATTTTTTATTGCAGATGGAGTCTGGTGGTACAGTTTTGAGTACCAACTGGTCTGATGTAGGTAAAAGAAAAGTTGAAATCAACCCTCCTGATGATATGGAATGGAAAAAATACTAAATAAATTAATTTGCTTTCACTGTAATACGTAAATTCACCTAATGCCCATTTGTGTATTGACATTTTCATTCTTGAATTTTGAACACTATCTTTTTGAAAGATTATACCTCTTTACCTCTTTGTGCTTTAGAAATGATTCTCCTTCAAGTGTTCTGAGTCTCATGAAGAACGAAGATCACATTTTATCACTTCTGTCCTTAAGGATTTCAAACATGCTGAAACTGAATGAAACATCATTTGCTGCTAGATAGATTCGTTCTGTCTAGTTGTGGGAGTAGAAATCTTTAATGGTATTTTTCAGGTTGTTGCCTTATTTTTGATGCAGTATTCTGTTAATAATTTATTAGACCTGGCAGCTTTGGATGAGCATAGATTTTTCAACTTCAGTATTATATTGTGTTTGCTTTTAAAAACTGCTTTTGAGTGGAGTTGTAAATACAACTTTTCTATAAAGATGTTTGGTTTATTTACCTTTTTCTTAAGTTTTTTAATGAGAATTTTGAAAAATTATTTATTGTAAAGAATTCCCATTTAGTTCTTTTTATGGGAAGTATTTATAACTTGTAATTGCACTGAGATATTTTGGTCCTTACTTTGCAAATAGATAACCTGAGTTTGACACACTGCAACTAAGGATACTCTGTAAAGCTGGGGCAAAGAAGGGTCAGGAAGCCCAACTTAACTTTCTGCTGCTTTTGCCACAGTAAGATTCTTGAAAATACAGCACCGGGGTGGGGGATTTTTATATTTTTTCCTTATTAGAAAATCTCACATCCCCATAATTGCTTGGATTTCAGTGGTTTGTGGTAGGTGCTATAGGAGTGAATTAATATGTGTATATTTAGTATTTACCCTGTGACTAGAATGTATAGAGACCATGGGAATACAGAAGGTAGAAGACATGATTATTAACTTCAAAGAGTTTGTAAAGTAGCAGGGAGAAAATTAACATTCATGAAGGGATTATGAAATGGTTCAATGTTAAACCCATTATATAGTTTTGAGACTGAAAAAAGTGTTCTGTGATTAAAATCCTCTACATTCTAAGCTGTTATAAGGTACAGGCCTTGATGACCGGTGGGTCTGACTTTCTGACCGTAATTTTCTCGTCCATAATGCCCCACAGGTGGTTCTCTGCTTTGTTAGGTGCCACTACAGTTTTTGTGGTGAGGCCCTACTCTGTATCCTCAGCTGAGGGTGGAGTTAATGGAGGCAAATCGGCCATCATTTCAGCTTTTGAAAGAGGGGGAATCCAGGTCTTCCTTTGTAGTCCTTTGATAAAAGTTGTAGGGGAGTTTCAAGTGGCAGTGAGGATTACCTGTTGTTACAGCTTGTTTAAGCATGCCGAAGTTTTCATTTGTCTTTCTGCCCATTTAGAACTGCAAGGTACTTTCTTTGTTCCAAAGAAAAAGGCAAAATCAAGTTCTTGCTTGGAAGGATTTCTAAAATTTTCTCCTTAGGGAAGTACGATGGTGACTTGTATTCCGTATGTGGGGTGGGTTGTAGGTGTTTGGGAAGACTTGCTACAGAAGCAAAGTTGAGGGATGCAGCATTACACCAGGGACAAGAATCCTTAGCTCTAGCACATCTCTGTCACTAGCCTTATAGTCCTCAACAAGTGTTGACCTTTATGTCTTAGTTCCTCTGTCTATAATCTATAGTCTTAAAAGTCCATTATATTCTAAATAAGCCACTTTTCCTTTTTAAAAATGGTACTATTATAATAGTTTTTTTGAATCTATTATTATTTTTGCTTACATTTTAAGGGATCCATTATCTAGAATAATATGTTTACTGTTTTGGGTTTTTTTTTTTTGGTAGAGACAGAGTCTCACTTTGTTGCCCTTGGTAGAGTGCCGTAGCATCACACAGCTCATAGCAACTTCCAACTCTTGAGCTTAGGCAATTCTCTTGCCTCAGCCTCCCGAGTAGCTGGGACTACGGGGGCCACCACAACACCCAACTATTTTTTTGTTGCAGTTTGGCCGGGGCTGGGTTTGAACCTATGTAGGTATATGGGGCCCTACCCACTGAGCCACAGGCACCGCCCAAATAATATGCTTACTTTTATTGGCTAGATTTGCTTAGTGTTGTAGAATTTAGGATTTTGCTGGTCTAAGTTGAGTTCATGATATACATAACAGAAAGCATTTAAAAATGTACATAATCTACATACATTGGATTTATAGATCAAGGGAATTTTGAAAAGTAGGGTAGATTGCTTCCCCAACATACTGAAGTACTGCTTCTATTTCACCATTTTAGATAATGGAAACTTGTAAGCCTCCAGAAAGTTAAATAACTTCATTTGAGACAGTCTCACTTTGTTGCCCTTGGTAGAGTGCTGTGGTATCACAGCTCACAGCAACCTCAAACTTGGGCATAAGTGATTCTCTTGCCTCAGCCTCCCCAAAGTAGCTGGAACTACAGGCACCTGCCACAATGCCTGGCTATTTTTTTTCTAGCAGGCCAGGGCTGGGTTCGAACCTACCAGCCCTGGTGCATGTGTGGCCAGTGCCCTACCAGCTGAGCTACAGGAGCCGCCTTATTAAGAGCCTCTTGGCTCGGCGCCTCTGACTCAAGTGGCTAAGGCACCAGCCACATACACCTAAGGTGGCGGGTTTGAATCTAGCCCGGGCCCGCCAAACAACAATGACGGCTGCAACCAAAAAAAAAATAGGCATTGTGGTGGGTGCCTGTGGTCCCAGCTACTTGGGAGGCTGAGGCAGAAGACTCACTTGAGCCCAGGAGTTGGAGGTTGCTGTGAGCTGTGATGCCACAGTACTCTACCCAGGGGGACAGCTTGAGGCTCTGTCTCAAAAAAAAAAAAAAAAAAGAGCCTCTTAACTATATCCTTATTCTCTGCTACCTAAGTGTACCTATTAATTAGTCTCCAGTTTTCATTTCTCAAATTTTTGTTCTCTTAGTCTTCTAATTTGCCTTTTTTTTTTTTTTTCCTCAGAATGTGCATTGTTTCTTTTTAGCCTTTCTTTTTGAGATTTAGTCCTGGAATACATTTTATTACTAACCTTAGAGATTTCATCTGTTCTGCTTTCTATAATAATTTGCAACTTGATAACTTCCCAGAATCTTGAATGGGATAATTTGCTACTTTGAACTGTTATCTAGTAATCACTGTGGATAGCTTACCACAAATTTGAAACATCACAGTTTTGATAATTTCCTAAGTCTTAATATACATTCACAGGTAGTTGCTAACCAGCATTGGCACCTGCCACTTTTTCAAGATACAGTCTGTTTTCTCTATCTTTATATGGAGAGAGGATGGCCTAAATTAACTACATTTTTTTTAACATCTTCCTTCTTTAGATCTGTGATAGTTATTAATTGCAGAAGATTGAAGCATTGTCTCCCCAAGTCTAGAAGAACTTCCTATTTTCTTGGCAGAACAAGGGAAAATAATTGGACTATCCTATGTAAATTTTCTAGGTATATTTCAAATAAACATTTAAAATGGAGATACGCTGTTATGAATAGTTTGGATAGAAATGTAATGCAGTACTTAAATATTTTTGGCTATCCTTTCCCATTTTACTTTCATGGTTTTCATCCCCAGTTATGCATGTATTATGTTAGGTAGTAGATCTCTAAGATAAGTCTCTGACATATTAATTTCCTGTCTGGTCAGCCTAATGCACTTTAATTCCTTTGGGATCTTCTCTCTTCAGATTAGTGTGCATCTTTCTGGCTGGTGGCTATTACAGACACTACCAAGAATAGGTAGAAAAATTCTGGGTTGTATGTTTGTTTTTTGGTTAGTTACTGGAACTACTTGTCCTTTGTAACTCTAAAGAAATGTACTTTCATGCTCATACCTGGTACTATAGCCATATAAGAATAATGTATTCCAGTCCCTGTGTGGTGGCTCATGCCTATGCTAGCACTTTGAGAGGCCAAGGCAGGTTGCTTGAGTCCAGGCTTACTAGCCAGAGCAAGAGCAAGCACACACACACACACAAATCAGAAAAATTTAGCTGGATGTGGTGGCATATGCCTTATAGTTTCAGCTATGTGGGAGGCTGAGGCAGGAGAACCACTTGAGCCCAGGACTTTGAGGTTGCAGTTAGCAGTGATGGTGCTACTACCTCTGGACAGGACAACAGAGTAAGGTATTGTCTCAAAAAAAAAAAAAAAAAAAAAAAGAGAGAAAAGATTTTAGTTATTTCTGCTTAGTGGAACCAGAGAAGAAAGATGATAAAAGTCAAAAGTACAAAATACCAGTTTCTGTGCAAGGGTTATAATGTAGTTTTAAGTAAGCGGAATCATATATTTTGGTCTGATTTCCTTGGTCTCCAACTATTCTTTTTTATGTAAGATCATTTTACACCAAGATGTTTTATTTCAGTACTTTGTGGGCAAATTGGAGATACTGATTTACCCACACATGTTACTGTTTGGGGCCATCCCTATGATTTGCTTCTGAAAGTAACTCTGAACTTCTTTTCCTCCCTTTTTAAAGTGGTACCCCACATCAGCTAAAATCATACACATTGCTAAACCCTTAAGGTAAAAAGTGGTAGCTACTGTGTACTAGCATTTTTATGGGCTAGGTGGCATTACATCATTTATAATAGCCCTTTGAAGTAATGACAGCATCCCATTACTGCAGATCAGAAAGGTAAGGCCAAAATTAAGTTCTTTGCCCTAATTCATTCTACTGGTAAATGATGAAACTGATTCTCTCTTCAGGTGAGTGAATTGGTGTGCAGTGAATGATTTTATCACTAAATCAGTTATCTGAAATGAAGTAAAGAATATGCAAGATGGAAGAATTACTAAATTCTTCTTGTACATGAGCTGGGAAGGTGTATTCCTAAAGATTAAAATATTATCTTCACTTTCTTAAGTAGGAAAGCTTATTAGGGATTCAAACGGCTTGCCTGTTACAGGTAATGCAAATGAGCAGTCTGATTTGTATTGAAGGTGCTGTTTTTCTCAAATTCACATCATTACAGAGAAACAGGACACCCTTAACAGCTGTTGGCAGTGGAAGACTGGCACAATAACTTGCTTGGAAGCACTCATACCCGTTTTCGTTGTGCAAATGCTGAGATTGTTTCAAGGTTTTACTCTTGGAGACATTATGTTAGGATTTGTAGATCATTGATCTTTTTAATAAAATTTTGAATGATTTAGGTTAGTTTTGCCTACTCATGTTATATTTTATATATATTCTGAATTTTGGCTTGTCTAGAGTCTTCTAAATATTACCTTTGCTGTGCCTTCGGATTTGGATTCTTAATTCTCAACTTACTTTTGCATTGCTATGTATTTCATTTTTCTTTTTTATTATGATTGCAGGATTTGGGGTTATAATCACAAATTCTAATTGCAATTATACAAAAAAGATGTTTTGAAAATACTATTTGCCTTAAGGCAATTTCTAGTTTATCAGAAAGTAGTTAGGAAAATGATCCTTAATGTCTATACATGGGTTTTGAAAGATCATACTCTACAGTGCAGCCACAGAAGCGCTAAAAATGTAGCAAAACTTGCACATGCTATCGATATGTTTACTGCTTTAGTAAAGTACATTAAAATGCAGTATTGCATTGTGGTTAAATGCAAGGATTCTGACTCCATCCTACTTGAGATCAAATCCTGGCTACACTGTTTATGAGCAGTGTGATAATGGGCAGGTACTCAGTGTCTTTGTGCCTCGGTTTTTCCATCTGTAAAGTGGAGATGATAATAGGGCCCACATAATGCAGTGATTTTCAGCTGGTATGCAGTGAGAGGATCTTAGGTGTGCCACAAAAACTTTTAAAGATCATTAACTAAATTATTACTGAAAGAAGTACAAAGCACAGTAAGTATAATCTTGTCTATTCTTTTTTGATCAACGTAATTTAATTGTGCTGTGGAAGTTTAACTATAGGTTCAAGTGTGCCGTAAGATAAAAAAGGTTGAAAAACTTATGAGTTGAACGAGTTCATATAATTCCATAATATGTATCTTAATCCAAAAGGCTCATAGTACTAAGTTTTTTTGTGAATGTATGTAAGTGGTACAAAACCTGATCTGAACTTAACAATATGAATAGTAATAACTAATAGTAAGTTTGTTTTGCTGTGGAGACATATTTAATTGCAGAATACTAGCACAGATTCTGCTAAAATTGTGAGAAAATACAGTAGTTCCCTCCTTATCTGTGGAGGATACCTTCCAAGACCCTCAGTGGATGCCTGAAACATGGACAATATCAAACCCTATATGCAGGAGGGCCATAAAGAATTGCACACTATGTTAAATTGCACACTAACTTTATCACCACCCTGCATGATAGTGTTTTTTCCTATACGTGATCTCTGTGATACAGACTGGTAAAATTAAGTTTATAAGTTAGGCACAGTTAGAGATTATAAAATAGAATTCTAATAAAACATACTGTTATGTTCATGCTTTCCCAAAATATCTTACTGTACTGTACTTTCGAAATACGGTTGACCATTGGTAACTGAAACTACAGAATTTGAAGCCATGGATTGGGGGGAGGGACTGCTGTAAATGGTATATCTATATTGTGTTATCTTCTAGACTCCAAAATTTTGAATTCACAAACAAATCTAGCCCCACAAGTTTTGAGTAAAGAATTAATGTACATGTCTATGTGAATTGCAAAGAGCAGTACTTAATGTTACAATTAACATCACATGACCTTACCTTTTTTTTTTTTTTTTTTGAGACAAAGATTAACTCTGTCACCTTCGGTAGAGTGCTGTGGTATCACAGCTCACAGCAACCTCAAACTCTTGTGCTTAAGTGATTTCTTGCCTCAGCCTGCCAAGTAGCTGGGACTTGTGGCTATTACAGATACTACAGGTGCCTGCCACAACACCCAGCTATTTTTTCATTGAAGTTGTCATTGTTGTTCAGCAGGCTCAGGCTGGGCTTGAACCCCACTAGCTTCAGTGTACGTGGCTGGCACCCTACTCACCGAGCTAAGAAAGTTTTTTTAAATTATGAGTTCAGTCTTTCAAGATTAGGGATTTTCAAAAAAAAGATAGGGATTCTCTCTAAGGAAAGTATAACAGCTGATTAAAAATTATTAGTACAGTTTATAAAATTTCTTCTTTTGAGAGCATAAGAAACTGTAGAATGTTACAGGACTTCTTTATGAGTTCTCTGACTTTGATACCATTTTAACTTGAAAAACAGAAACTAAAAAGTTAGAATTTGTAAAAATAAGGTACAAAATCACCACTTGTAAACCACAAATTCTGTCTTGTTATCCCCATCAGTGAAGAGAGTTCATCAATCCTGTTCTCCTCTCCCTCCCCCAAAAGAATCAGTGTGGAGTAAAGATAAATATATAGACACTACTATGACAGACTCATTGTCAGTTGAGGGCTTCCCCCACCCAGGCACTGCGTTTTGCTGATATTCTGTATTCCAGCGTTGACCTTTTCTGTGGCTTTAATTGACTAAAAGTAAACACATTCCCAAGTTAACTAGCTTAGGCTAGGAATATGTACCTAGTGGGTATGAAATGCGGTAAGAACCTGGATCTGTATTTTCAATGCATTGTTTCCTTGATTATTATTTTGCTATTAGTTGCAAAGTGATTATTTCTTTAATTTCTACTCTACCACAGAAGCAGCTGTTGTTTTGTAGTGGAAAGGGCACTAGGCTCGGCGCCTATAGCTCAACCGGCTAAGGCGCCAGCCACGTACACCTAAGGTGGCGGGTTCGAATCCCCAGCCCGGACCCGCCAAACAACAATGACGGCTGCAACCAAAAAATAGCTGGGCGTTGTGGCGGGCGCCT